>AYLM01000462.1:0-28110 GCA_001625345.1 Cairneyella variabilis | reverse complement strand
CTAGCTTTAGATCTTTGTACAATAGGCATTCGATTAATTGAGTCTTTACCCTTTTGCCCGCGCCTTCACATTGGCCACACTACTAGTGGCTATTTATAATGGGCAGAGGAACTGTTTTTGAAGACTTGGCCAAATAGGGTTCAAAAATCAAATACAAGAGCTCTCAAATGTGGAAAGAGGACAAATTTCAGTATGTAAATTGGCCTTGAAGCAGGAGTAAATAAGCGTTAATTTTATTCGGCTCTCCTCAAGCATTTTATAAGCGATAGGACATACTCAGAAAGGAGAAATCTATTCAGCCAAGCCCAATGAAAGCTTGATTCAAAGAAGATCCCCATTGCAGACGCATGACAAATAAACCTGAATGATCAAAAGAAGTGATTTTGAAGCTCTGGTAGACTTTTCTTATGCGAAAAGAAGGCACGACTCCGCACTAATTCTGTTGTGGCGGTCATGTGACCTCGCCTGCCTAGCGCGCCTGCCCTGTAGTTAGATCTCTTAGAGGCTCCCCTCCTTTCCTCTTCTCTCTTTAGACGTACTAATACAGAAGACCACTGCACCATCACTCCTCTTGTGTCGCCTTTGCCAGGGATCCTGTTTGTGACCGTAGTGCCTTGCATTATATATTCCTACTTCTGATGCAAACCCTCTCCCTGTAACAACACACCACAAACCCTCACCACCATAACCACAATATGCCCTCCTCCTAGAACACCACCAAGAGAAAGAGTATGACTTCCCTCCCTTAGTTGTCCCTGCCTGCGGTTCAAGAGCAATCAACGCCTGCAAACAGCGCTTCTCCCACATACACAAGGAACTTCCATTCCAGAGGCCTCCTTACACACCATGCTAATATACTTGTGTCCAGCTTGCGCGTTGCCAAGATCTTGTGCTTCGGCATGGTGTAAGTACTACACTAGCACATCTCATTGCTTTTCATTTACTGACATGTGCACTGCAGCTGGACTAAGGAGCTGTACGGTTATAAATCTACCTCAAACAATTAACCAACTAATCGAAACCACAGTGAGAATGAGAAGAGGGGAGGAGAGAGAGGAGACGCAGAGAGGAGATGGTATGTCTGACTGAGCGATTCATCTCGCACTTCTTCAGACACCTATCTGTGCACTCGCCCTTCCCAGCAATTGACGTATAACAGAACAGAATCACACGAATATTGCTTGCGGTCGTAGTATGTTAGCTACAATACCTCATCGATTTGTAATCTGCTAACACGTATAAAGAAAATTTTGCTGGTTGTGTTGCGGCGGCGGTGTTTACTGTCTTTATTAAGTCGTGCATCTGGGTTTGTCGAGATATTGTGGTATACCGAAACGTTTGACTGATTGCAAATGTATTACTGTTCAGCTCCGCCTACTATACAGACCAGATGGCATTGCTGACTACCTTCCGAGACGCCGAAGATGCAGCTTTTCCGTTCCCTATTCCCACTCCATCAAGCAACTCAACCAGTCTTTGCCTTCTTCTTTGGTCGCTCCTCCTCAGCATCGCTCGCACCGCCATCTTCCTCGTCACTGCCACTACTCTCATGATTCGAGTCGAACTCTTCGGCGACGTCACTCTCGCTGTCTTCCTGGAAATCCTCGTCGATACTCTCATCATCCTCATCCGCACTACCTCTGTCTGCTCTAGGGACCACAACCTCGTCATCACTCGACGCCATATCAGGATCATCTCTCAGCGCAGCAGCCAGTAATGCCGAGTTATCATCATCCATCTCGTTCTTGACACGCAGACCCTTGATTTTGAAGAAGTCTTCGAGAGACTTTTGCTCTTCGCGATTGATGTTGGAGAACTGGTTTTCGACGTTTGTGCCCTTCATTTGGACGGTGATGTCGAAGGTTCGGGAGGCAGAGACAGCTCCACCAACACGTGAGAGGACGATGCAGGAGATCTGGTCGTAGGCGATATATGTTGCGGGTTTGGGGACGAACATGAAGGCTTTCTCTAGGCAGTACAGGAAGCCCTCGCTGGCCTTGATAGAACACTTGATGCCGAGCTGTTGATGGTGACTGGTGAAATCCTTGGCCGGCTGGTTGAGCTTCTTTCCGGTAAGGCCCTTGAATACTGAAGAGATAACTTGGTGCAAAGGCTCCTCGTAGTGCGATGCCAGCTTCCCCTTGTACTTCTCATTCAACAACTCGTCGGTCATATTCAAGTCGATTGTGACTTCCTCGTCCTTCTTGAACTGCATAACAAGGAAAGGATATCTCGTCTGACCTTGTCGAAGGGGGGGGTCCAAGCCAATACAGGCCATGATGTGTAGGTCGTCGGGCTTTGGGAGGAGCATGAATTTCTTGACAGTATCGTACTGGATCTTGTAGTCATATGTCTTACCACGCATCCGGAAGGAGTTTTCGTACATATCGATATCGAAACGTCCTCTGCAGAAAGTCAGTAATGCTCACGCCGAGCTGAAGAGTGACCTGCCTTGGAGTGAGATGCAGCACATCTAGGAAGGTGGCGAAAGTATCTCCAGCAACCTCTCCAATTTCAGCCTTCTCCATCAGGGTATCATAGAACAGATTCGCCGCGTTTTGCTCCTCCTCTGCCTCTTCCTTATCACTCGGCGCATCCTCTCCTTCCAGCGCCTCTTTCTTCGTCGTAACACCGGGTATGTAGAATCTCATCTCAACGAGTTGATCCTTTCCAGCACCAGACTTCTTGCCTTTGCCTCGCGCACCACCCAGCGATCCATTTGTACCCGTGTCGTCGCCACTCGCAGGCACAGCAAATTCGACCGCGACCTCATTCTTACCAGCCAAATTCGTATTCGAGATCTCAGAGTAAGGAATTTCGAAAGCCGGTCGGTTCTGGACATTGAACGCCAATTCCGCCTTTCCGAACTCGCCTTTGCCCCAATTCCAGCCCCGAAGAGCGTGCTCCTTGTGCTCGAGATTCGTGCTGTACCAATTCTTGAAGATTTTGCCCAAGCGCTCGAAGTCCTGTTATGGTCAGACGCTGTCCTCGCATACCAAAGGTGGACTGGAGTTGATCTCACCTCCTGAGAGAATCCATCAAGCTGTACAATCCCCGAATTCCGCAGCAAGATCTTCACCTCGAAGCCCTTCGCAGCCCTACTCCATTGCGCAGCGCCGATGTTGGTAGCATCAAGGGTGAAGGTGTCGCCGCCGCCCGAAGGTTTCCATCCAAATCCAGTTTCAGCAAAGCGACATTTTCCAGACTCTTTCGATAGATCGAGGTAGATATTGTCGAAGCTTTCCCTGATGGAGAGAGGAGTGTCAGTTTTTTCCGCCATTATCTCGATGCGCTGTTGCGTTGAAATTGTTTGAGAAAAAGTTGACGATCGCGAAGAGGAAGATTCTGAGACGAGGGAACTTACATAGCCATATTGGGCAAAATGAATCTGTTTGCCAGCTAGCTATACTGTGGTGAGGTGAAAACGGGTAGTCGCGTAAAGTGCTGCTTCCTAGGTTGACCGCGACGCGATACGGGAATTTAGGTGGTTACATCACGTGATGAGATTTCGACACGGGCATAATTTTGTGCGCTCTCCGGACACATCGCTTTCTGTAATCAGTCATATAAATGAGGATTTTCTTATTTTGGAAAGTATGTTGCTTTTTTCCTTGGGCGAATAATGATATCGTCTTTCCGAGCAGCTTCACTAAAATATCTTTCAAGTGAATCTCAAGAGCTTAAGGCTTTTTTGACATGACACATTCGACTCTTGGTACACTGCACATTTGACGAGGCTTAAACACTTCATGATTGCGAGACGAGCTCAAGGTAGTGCCGACAGAACGTGGCTCAAATGTGAGGCCACCATCTCTTCTTGTTAAATCCCTTTCATGAGCTCTTCTATGGCATCTTTCAATTCCTGACTCGTCTCCCGAGTTCTTCCTCTTTTCACACCGCATTTTTTCACAGTCATCAACGACCGGACCTTCTTCCGATCCCGTTCTCTCACATCGGTATTAGCCTTTGGCTTCCCAATCTACCACGAGTCGGTGGCTTGAAGGCTGGAGGCAAGTCCCGTCATCCTAAGCCCCGTCTTGGGCACGCCGCCTCTTCTATTAACAAGACCATCCTCCCCTCACAACCGTTTCCCATGACTCACCGCCTCGTCACTTACGTGCATTGTGTTCCTGCCTATGAGATAGAGCGGAAGAAACCGAGACGACACTGCTCTCGTTGTCTCTCGGTTCACGTTCCACCTAATGTCTCTCTTGACTACCGACACCGCATTTGGTATCTCGTACTGAAGTTGCGCTCGTAAGCGTGTGATCAATCTCGATCCCGATTGTGATGACAGGGGTATAATTCTCATGTTTCGTGAGTTATCTTGATTGCAGATATCTCTCAACTTCAAAAGTCGTTCTCCAATCTCTTCAACCCCCTACAAATTTATTATTCCCTTAAAGTCCGAGAAGTTCACAAAGCATCTCCCCTACACTACCCAAAGCTCTCTCTCCTGGAACAGTCTCCCAGCTCCCGTCCTTCTGACGAAGCTTCAGAGCCTCCAAGAAAGCTTGAGCTTAATTGAGCTTTGAGCTCCCAACAAGCCGATATAACATCCAAAAGAACACTCAACGGAGATTCCGGAAGCATTCTAGAAGAACTCTGCTGTAGGTTTGTGTGGTAATTTTTTTGACCACTTAATTTGAGGATTTTTTTGTTCAAGAAGAATTATGGCCTCCATGGGACATGACAGCGAAGTAACTGTGGAGAAGAGTGGCAATGGCAGTGGCAGTGATGTTGATAAGGAGATGCGAGAGCGAGCCATCGAGGTAGCGGCTGCTGTGCAGGTAACTCACCAAGATGGAACGGTCTCTTATGTGGATCGGCAGGCGTTGGGCGGGGATGTGGATATGATGCCAAAGGGATACTACTATAGTGCACAGTTCATTGGGACGCTGCTAGTAAGCCCTCAATCTGATCTTTCATATCAAGAAGCCTGAGCTGACGCCCTCCAAGGCAGTATGCAGCGCAAGCATCTGCGCCTATCTAGGCTGGGTCCTACCGGCAAATACCCTCTCACTTATCGCTGATTCCCTCAACTCCTTGCAAAATATCTCACGGGTGCCAACTGCATGGACTCTATCTAGTGCCATCGGCTTCCTGCTCGTAGGCCGGTTGTCAGATATCTTTGGCAGGAGATGGATAGTGATGAGCACATCGCTACTAGGCTTACTTGGAAATCTCGTAGGCGGGACCGCGCACAGTGTGAATGGGCTGATTGCAGCGAATGTGTTGAACGGGTTGGCGGCCGCTGGACAGCTCAGCTTTGGCATCGTCTTGGGAGAGCTGGTGCCAAATAGGTGGAGAGGACCAGTGGCTACCTTGGTGTTTTTGAGCAGTGCTCCTTTCGCTGGTAAGCGCCCTTCCATCTCAAGTCAATATGAAGTGTAAGCTAACCACAGATCGTAGTCTTCGGGCCCATTATAGCACGCGAACTGATAATCCACACCAGTGCCGGCTGGCGATGGAGTTACTATATGGGAATCATCATGTCCGTCATCGCCCTCTTATTATTCGGTTTCCTCTACCATCCACCAACATACACGCAACTTCACGTCCAAGGCAGATCTAGATTCGAGCAAGTCAGAGAGCTGGACTTTGCCGGCATGTTCCTTTTCACTGCTGGGATGGTACTCTTTCTCCTCGGACTGTCATGGGGAGGCACCTTGTATCCATGGCAGAGCGCACAAGTTCTGTGCACTCTGCTCTTCGGCATTGCTACATTGGTAGCTCTGATGATATATGAAGCACATTTCGCCAAACAAGCACTCATCCCTCCCCGCCTCTTCGCCAACCCCGGCTACCTCGCCATCGTAACCTGTGCCACTATCGGAGCCATGATCTACTACTCAATGACCATACTCTGGCCAACCATCATTCAAACGGTTTACAACACCAACACTGTTGCCATCGGCTGGCAGTCCTCCGTCGTCGGTGGCGGCATCCTTCTCGGCCAAGTCATAGCCGGCTTCGCAATTTCGTACATCCCCAAAGTCAAGTACCAAACCATTACTGCCGCTTGCCTCGCCCTCGCATTCGTCACATCTCTTTCCTCACTCTCCGAAAACGGCCACGCAGCATTCATCACCCTAGGCGTGTTGGCATGCGTGTCTATTGGGTTCATCGACAACATCACATTCCCCGGCGTGACACTTGTCATCGAACCGCAAGATATCGGGCTCGCAACCGGCGTCCTAGGCTCTATTCGGTCGGCTGGTGGAGCTATTGCTCAAGCTCTGTATGTTTCTGTTTTGAACAACAAAATCGCCACCTACCTCCCAGAATATGTTACGTCTGCAGCGCTGCAGGCTGGTTTACCAGGTTCCTCGGTACCAGCTCTATTCGCGGGGATTGAGGCGGGAAACTTCACCGCCGTTCCAGGGATAACGGATAGTGTGATAAGTGTGGTGCAAGAGCAAGTGAAGCGAGCGTATATCGGTAGCTTCCACGTTGTATTCTTAGTCACAGTACCATTTAGCGTGTTGTTGATTACAGCGGCGGTGTTTGTGCCGAATATGGAGGCATTTTTGAGCGGGGATGTGGCGAAGAGATTACAGGGAGGCAAGGCGGCTGAGGACGGTGCGCCTGTTGTGGTAAGTGAGATCGAGGAGGAAGAGGAGAGGAGAGCGGTGAGAGTTGTTTGAGTATAGTGCAGTGTCGGAAAAGGTTCTGGGAGTTTAGCGAATTAGAATAGAGAGAAGTGCAACCAATATCAATATCTGAAAAGAGACCATTCCAATAGAGAAGCAGTGTCACAGTAAATACTGGAAGCAAACATATCATATGTAAGTTGGGAGATGAATGAATGACTCGATGAAAGTTTTAAACCGTACATCTGAGCAAGCGAGCCGCACCGCCAGTCGCGGCGGCAGCAGATGTCAAAGCTTCTCTACGTGTATGGCTGTCTGCTTCGGAAAGTCTGAGAAAAAGAAAGGAATATTAGATGGAATGCCACGTGGAAGTATCCACAAATAGGCCAGAGGGTCTTCAACGGTAGTGATATTGTCCCTGTGTCATTCGTGTCAGGAATGTGCAGGTACGCCGCTTCTGACTCTAGTAGCGGAGTCTATCACAACGATCTGATTCGCAAGTTGACACTCACCCAGTCGGTCCATCAGCTCGTAAAGGAGTCAAAGTGAGGTGAAACCCTTGCTTGCGTGACGCTTCTGCCATTACTATTCTAATTACAGATGTCCCAATGTCATCCATCATCATTATCCGTCCTATCCCATCCCAATCACCATCCAGCCACCCACCCACTATCCTCAACCAGCTATCTTCATACCCATCTCTCATCTCTCAAGCCGTGCAAAACTATCCATCCATAAACCCGTCATCTCATCCCGCCACCTCACAAACCTCCACAAACCCATCCAGGAAAACATACCATGCATGCACCGCCATGATATCAGAAGAAACGAAGAAGTAGAATCAGGATCTCATTCCCATCAGGAAAAAGAAGCGAACACCACACACAACCCCTGTGACGTAGGCTCCAGCTGGTTGAGAGCCATCCAGGGTACCGTCATCCATTCGCAAAATCGCAGTTGCAATAGAATTGCAAAATTGCACAAGCCAGCCCACCCATTGAAAATGCACACGCAAAAAAGCAGGGCATGAGGCATGAATGATGTAGTCGATCGATGAAAAAAGGAAACGGAACGTGCTGAACTTTTGCTCTTGCTTTTAGGTGAGGTGCGCATAGAAACAGAAAGGAAAATTGGAGAAATGCAAGCAGGCGAGAGGAAGATGAGGTGTGTGAATGCATGTGGAAGAAAGAGTCGAAAGTGGTAGAGTACAAGTATTCTTAAGGCCGTGACGAGAGATGAACCGAGGTCCGATATGTATGTTACAGTGGAAGTCGTGGATGAGTTCGTTTTGTATAGGAAGTGGGATTTTGATGTTCGGAGGTTGGGAATCGTGTGGAGGGACTTAGGCGTTCGCAGGTTGACCACGGCCGCGAGGAGCCTGCTGGCCACTGCCACGGCCGCCTCGGTTTTGGAATGGACCCCGACCTCGCTGGTTCATTCCTCCACGTCCACCAGTGTATCCGTTTCCTCCATATGCACCAGCCTTTGGTCGGCGAGGCTCAACGTAGATGGGCTCGCCTGAGACTTGGTGGGGGTTTGCACCAGCGGCAGCTTGGTAGCCTTCAGAAGTGGCATACTCGACGAAGGCGCAGTTCTAGTAACATGTTAGTGATTTCGAATTTGCTTGTAACGATGAGACTTACCTTTGAGCGGTTGACATCAAAGTAGATCAACGGTCCAAAGCTGGCCAAAGCCGCACGTAACTCTTCAGTGTCGACCTTCTCGTTGACATTTCTGACATAACCCATGGTACCTTCTTTCTCAGGAGGGGCAGAGATGGATTGTGGTCGGTTTTGTCTCTTGGCATGGTCGCTTCCGGCAGTTTGCCAGCCAGCACCAGGTGACTGGTTCTCCTTATCCTTCTCACTGGGGGTAGCAGGTGCGGCGGGAGTAACAACTGGAGCAGGCTTCGCGGCCTGAGCAGCCGGTGGTGGAGCACGAGTTTGGGCAGGTGGAGTAGCGGTCTTTGGTGCAACAACTGGAACAGCTGGCTTGGGAGTATTACCGGCAGCGGCGGCAGCGCGGTTAGCCCAGCTCATTGGCTTAGGAGGAGCGGCTGGCTGAGCGGGCGCGGTAGCAGGCTTGGTGGAAGACGGAGCTCTGGTGATGGCAGGGCTTGGGAGTGGGTCCTTTGGCTTCTCTGGCTCCTTGATTTCCTCCTCAACCTCCTTCACAGCAACCTCGGGTGGGGGAATTTCCTCAGCCTTGGTTTCCTCAACTGAAGCTTCCTCGGCCTCGACAGTCTCGTCATTGCCATTGGCGGCTGGAGCAGCTTCAGCCACTGGCTCAGGCTCGATAGTCTCCTCCAACTTCTTGTCGACAACATCAGCATCCAATGACGCAACAACTGGCTCCTCAGCGGAATGTTGAGCCTTTGGCATCTCAACATCTTCAACGAGGGGCCTGGTAGCCGCAGTATCCTCCTGAGCATTCTCAAGAGGCTCCTCCTCACCCTCCTCGTTTATATATCGGAAGATGTCGTTAAGGACGAAGTATCCGGTAGGTTGTTGGGCGAGGACGAAGGTCTGGACAAACTTCTTGAGTTCGGCGGATTTGTTGGATGTTTCACCGATGACTTGAATGACGATGTTGTCGTAGGAAGCTTGAGAATCAACGTTCGAGACCCGGACCTTGCAGTCTTGGAAGTCCAGTTCCTTGATGCGCTCTTGAATGGCCTGCAATGATGAGCTCTGGACTCTATGGTATGCAAGGGACTAGACACTTACGCTGCGACCAACCGAAACGGAAGTAACCTCGGCCTCAAGACCAGAAACGAACTGGGAGCGCTTGCCGTAGAAAAGCTGTACGTATGTTAGAAGATAACTTTGAATCAAAGGCCGGGACAACGTACGTGAAGCTTCTCTGGAGACTTGCTCAGGGTAGTGTAGTATTGCTCAACAAAGTACCAGCCAACCTCATCCTTGGAGAGATCATTGCCCGAAGTGCCTCCAGTGGTAGACTCAGTAGGACCTGAGGTTGCTGGATATTGCTCCGTTGTGCTCTTGTACTGGTCCTGCTGGGAGAAGCTGCCATTGGTTGCCATCTTGTTCGCGGATCGGGAGAGTGAGGTGTTGACGACCTCACAAGAGCAAAATCAAAGAGGATGGATGGGTTGGATAGCTTGAGATCGCGCAGAAGAGTCGCAGAGAGTCGTGTAGTCTCGTTCGAATTATTCGTTGGTCGTCTTGTCGATCCTCGAGATTGTCGAGTCCTATTACGGATATCGAGCGCGTTCTGGACCGAAAAGAGTGCAAGGTTATGTATGTATTTTACAGAAGGAGAAGAGATTTCGCCTCGGCTGAAATACAATAAGATTAGGAAGGAGTTGAATAGAAGAACTGAAAGGAAGTTCTGGGAAGAGATTGGAGGTCGGGAATTTGGAGAGTTGTTGCTGGTTGCTGGTGGTTGGAAAGTGGAAGATGTTCGAAATTGTAAATGAGGCTAGGATTTTTGGCGGCTACCCTTGCTGACTTAAGCGAGGAGAGCGTCAACGCGCCACGTGATCCAAGCTCTCGATTCGATGCAGATCAAGAATAATGGTGGTACTCAAATGATGAACTTGTAGAAAGGAAGTTTTCATGGGGTTGGGTAGTGTTTTAATTGGATGGCTCTTTGATTCACCTCTATTTGCTACTTCTCGGCATCACTAATCTATTCCACAGCAAAATGCACATGTTTCATACCGAAGCATCTTGCCTCAGTCATATTCACAAATTCTGCTGTTGCAACCATTGAAAGTCATCTTCGGTCAGAAGATCCTGATTGCAGACGTCGCTCACCATACTTTCCCAAGTATTTTCACTGCTAACTAGCTTCGCCAGCTCCTCCTTGACCACCTTGATAGCAGAGAAGTCACTCTGGAGAGCCATCACTAAGCTCAATTTCACCTTGCTCTCGGCAAGCTGTTCTTTGGAGTCATCCGTCACAAGTTCTTCTCCGCTGCCATACCCAACCGCACCCTTGTAATACTTCGTGGCATTGCGCAACAGAACCACACCTGCTTGCCTCGCTGGATTGTACTCGTGCTTGCCTCGTCCAAGCTGGTAGCGCAAGAGGTCGACGTCGCCGCGCAACATGTACATCCTCCCTTTCTCAAGACGTTCAGAGTCGGGGGCGAGTTTGGTAGCTTTCTCCAGCAATGAACCTGCCTCCGTGAGAGCGTCCCATCTCGCCTTTGGGGATTCGTGGTTGAAAAATCGTTCCCTACTCAGGCTCGAACTGAAGGTCATCAGAGCGTCCGCAAATTCGCACAACACTTCAGCATCATTGAGATTGCACTGCGAAAAGCTCTGGTTGAGGATTGTAGCATATGTGCCAAGGTCGAGCTGCTCATGCACGAACTTGCCATCCGTGACGGATGCGCGATACTTTGCGATGGCGAATTGACATTCTGCTTCGCGATCCGTGCCAACAACGTAGGTTGAGAGCTTATCATTAAGAATAAGAGCAGCGGAGTCTTCGGCATGTGGCGCAAGATCGAGAAAGTGGTCGCTCTTGAGCATGTCGGTAAGAGTTGAGAGCTGAGCTAAGAGGGTATCCAGGAGTGTATCGTTTGTCACAGCATGTTCAATAGATGCCCATTGCTCGGAAAGTTGCTGAGAATTGGAATCTGATGGACCATGTGGCTCATCATCTGTATTTGCGGCTACCGTAAAGTTCTCTGGCTCCGATGGTTTCGAGGACTCTAAGTAAATATTCTCCTGAATTCCGAAGCACATTTGGAACATTTGCATAGCTTCTATTTGGCCGTCGGGGGCGTAGTTGTCAGGTGCCTCCTGCGCCAGACTTGTAAGGACTTGCCCTATATTGCTAATATGTTCCAACATTAGCTGGTATTTCTCAACGCCTGTTGAGACTAGACTGTTCTCAGAAATTCGTTTTTCTGCCAGATATTGGCTGCACTTGCAGCAGACATCTCATAGATATGGCTCAGACAAGAGGATGGCTCAGAAGGAGGATTGGTTAGAAAAGCTATTCCAAACATAGTGGCAAAGACACTCACAACAAGACATCTGCATTATGCGGCTCCAGTTTCATTGCATATCGGCTAGACTCCAGTGCAGTCTGCAGCAGATCTACCAAGGTCCCAGGTAACTGAGCAAGTAGCTTCGGATACTGAGTGAGGTCGTATTGGAGTCTCGCCCTAACCAGATATCAGCCAAAACCCTCACAACCGATGCGCATCTTCTTACTTGTTGTAAGCCAAGTCGAAACTTTGGGGAAATTTCTTCAGCGCCTCTTCGTAACAATCCAGAGCTCGAACGAAGAATCTGGTCGACTGAATAATGCGATCAATAACTGATCACGTGGCGAAAGGAAAAGACAAACTTTTGCTGCATCGCCACCTCTCCATTTCTCTCCTGCTTCCTCGAAGTCTACACCAGCTAGAATAGCCTCAGTAATGGTCTGACCCATATTTGAAAAGGTACTTACCAGCTAGATACTCGTTGGCAGTCTGCGGGACCTATCTGGTATCAGCATGTAACCAATGGAAAGGAGCACCGCGCCTACCGAAGGAGCCTTGGACTTCTTCGGCGCCTTGACGAACTGCTTTGGTTTGCCCATTTTCAATAATGAAAGACTTCTAGGGAAATGTCTCGCTTCCGAGATCGCGACGAGATGTGTTGGTGGTACTACCATACACGGGCAAGGGAAATGGAGAGTAGAAAGAAAAACACGCGAAAAAGTAATCTTCTGGAGACTTCTGATTCGGTCGCCACGGCCGAATGACTTCATGCGGTGCGAGGAACCTTGCAGCACACAAGACACTGCACCAATTGTATGAACCACGGGTGTCTACACCATTGAACGGTAGTCAAGTTGAGGTGAGGAGAAGCAGAGTGGAACTGCACATGGTTTGTAGGGGAAGGGGAAAAGGGGCTCAGCTGCTTTTAGGACTCACCTCGGCCCCAACGCTTTAAATGATTTCAGATCCCGGATAAATGGATTGATGCTCTCCGATCGGGCTGCATGTGAAAGGCTCACAGGCTCTAGAAGGCCCCAATTTTCCTTCTTTTTGACGGGTAGCCACGTTGTTTTTAAAGTGTGCAGGCGCATCTCGGGGAGCGTACTCATTGCAGGCTTGCATCAGGGGCCTGGACGGCTGAGACAGCGCCCTGGCGTGAGATGACGGGAATCAGCCAATTGACCCTTCTTCTGCCTCGCAACGTTCGTCTCCTCGAATGGCCTGTGACCTCAAACCCTGGAAGAACCCCCTTCGAGGCTTGGATCTCCTATTAATTATTTCACCGAGATCATCGTGAATTGGTACTTGATATTCATTTTGGATTCTGTTTCTGGATCACGATATCTCAGGGCCCATCTTGATATTGACCAGGCCCGCGGCCGACGAACATCCAACAATCCTCACCACCGCCACCTTTCCGAGCTGGAGGCACCTCAAACTTCCTTAAACATTTTCACTCGGGCTCTTTTGTTACTTGCAGGCTCATTTCAATTGACATCGCAACGAAGATCCTCCTCACCAAGAAAAGAAACATCCTAACGACGCCTCGCATCATCCGTGCGCGTTGATTTCTGCGCCTTCCCACCCACCTTCTCGAAGGCCTCCTGTTTGAGATTTAAGAGTGTCTGCAGTGTCTGCAGTGTCTGCCCCTTGCGCCTCGTGGCATCCCGACGCGGCTTACCATCTTAGCGGCAGTGTGGCACGACTAGAACACCCGTTCGTCCTCGACCGCTCCTCTTCCCACTTCACAAACGGCAAAAGATCTCCGCCTGATCCGCTGTCAACTGTTCAGGTCTAATCTACTAAACGTTCGCAACGCCCACCACGGGGTCCATATTCGCAATCTCAAGCCACCACCAGCAGCGCTGCATTCCCGATCCTGAAACAGAGCAAGAATGGGTACCTCATTGGAATCCTCTCGCCCCATCATGGCGCCAAGCGTAAGCCTTCTCCTGTCCTCAACTCTATTTTCTGACTCTCCTCATCTCTGCTTCTCGCCTTCAATCATCCATACGTATCGCAAGCAGCAGCTAACATGGCCTCTCCCACCAAACAGCTCACCTCCAAGCGCACCTCCCACCGCTACAGCACCTTCAGCACCGCACCCACCGTCAACACCGTCCAAACCTCCTTCTCGTCCGCTTCCGCACACCAAGAAATCAAAGATATCGAAGACGGCCTCGAGAAGCTGGAGAACAAGAAGCTGCAGACCCAGCGCTACATCCCGACACCCGAGAAGACCGAGAACCTGAGCAAGCTGGCTCTGGGCGCAAAGCTGGAGCGCGCGCTCGGCCGACGAATGGGGAGCCAGGATGCCATTATGCGGGATAGGAAGAAGACGATTGGGAGCGATGATGAGAAGGTGTTGATTGCGGGGCAGGAGAAGGTTGCTGTTGCTTAAGGGTTCTTACACAAACCTTCGATTCGAATGTTTGGCGACCTCGGCACATGATGCGTTTCCTTTCTCTTGATCGACTGAAGATGGCTAGTGGTGGAAGACGATGAGATGGGATGTTACGGCTGATGAACACTGGATGGATGAATGGGGTGGATACGACAGGAACGATTGATACCTGATACCTTGCTCATCTCGTCGAGAATGATACTGGCATTCAAATGGCGTTTGTTCTTCTAATGGTCTTTTCCTTTCCTGTAGGCCATACTTTTCCTGCATTGATTTCTTTCGATTACTGCTAGGGTCTGCGATTTCCGGTTGGGGTAGTTTTACTTTGTAAGGATGGATAACACATCAGAGGGAGAGGAAGATGAAGACGGGGATAGAATACATGGGAGACAAGAGGTAGAAATGCAAATCACTTTCTACACCAACTATCATCTCGGGGATACTGTGGTGTTGTGAGTGTGATGGTAGCAGATTCGAAGTCGGGCTCGCGATCTATCTTGCTGGACATGTCTTCTTCTGAACTTCTGTTTCATTTGACTTCCTCACTTTTCTTTTCGCCTTGCTTTAGCAAGCATGGTACTAGTGTACCGCAATGCTACCTGCTGAGGTTTCACGGCTCAGTACTCCTGTCCAAGGAACTGTTGATACTGTACCGGTCTTCAAAGTCATGGTATTGCTTGTTTGCAGATCCGGGATCACTGTCATGCGACTAAGTGGATGAAGCCTGAAATTTGGAACAGGACTTGCCTTCTTAAAACCCCTTCCAATTTACTTTGCTACACCTCAGAGACATTCGCCAAATCTTCCATCTCCCAAAGTTATCTATGTCAGACGCCACCACCTAGCCGCCAGCCTCGCAGGCGTTGCAACCGTTAGCTTTCAGCTTGCTCAGGATCTCTACTTCAGTCCTGCTACATTCAGAAGCTCTGGTCTTGAAATTCAGGCCACCGCCCAAGAAGTCAATACGCTCTCCAAAAACTCTCTGGGTCGGAGCACAGGTTCTAAGACCGGATATTGACTTCAACGAATTAAGACTCGTGAAAACGCTCTTAGCAATCTGCAAGGACGCTCTGACTCCTTCCGGCATATCAGAGATACGCTCAAGGGATTGTTTGAGAGACAGTAGGACTTCAAAGAGAAACTTGAGCAGATTGGACTACGAGTTCAGTCGCATTTTGCTCAGAACCAGAAACTGTTGTTTTTGAAGGATGTTTTGGGGCGTCAGCAGCAGATCTTGTGGGCGGTTTCGGCTGTGATGGACTGTGGTGATAGTAGAAATATGTGAGTATGCTATACTTGTCTCAAGCTTTATCATCTTTGAAGATTTTCTCGACGCTGAAACATCTCAGAGTACATAAACTCGCCCTGACGTACTCCTTGCTTCAAATGTCAGGTCTGAAAAGTGAAGCCCACGGCACTTCAGTTCAGCAGCATGCAAAATTTCACTCGAAGGATGCACCCAAGTCAACTTGTGCAGAACCACTCTCCACTCGAACTGGATGAGCCCTGCTCACCGCTTGACTTCGACGTTGAGGACGACATAACAATGATCGCTGGAGACATTGATGATGGTGGACCCGCTGGGATTTCCACCACGCCACCGTCTTCGGAGTTCCTGGATGACCACGAGCCCCAAAAAGTCGATACCCAGATAGAGCTTGATCTCGAGTCTGTTGAGGGCAGGTCTGCCGCGATTCTGTTGGAAGATATTCGCTTCTTAGCATGCAAGACCAGGAAGTTCGCCGGAAGTCTGCTACAACATGAGGATGCTCACTGTGCTGCCCATGCTTCAGCATTGAACGTGTCTCATAGCCGATTCCATCATCAACTTGAACGGAGGGCATTCGGAGACTCTGACCTGGGTATGATTCAGTCAATCACATTCAAAGATTCCTTAGACGAACGATATGAACTGCCTTTAGAACAAGTTTGAACCTGGCAGGTAAGATCCAATGCTCTTATTCTCTCCTCTATTCATCTTTTCCTCGTATTCTTTTCACAAACTTCACTAACACAACCTTGAGGGCATGGAATCACTAATCAAACGCATCTATACCACCTACACTACCAAGATTCCCAACCCGAACAACACAGCCACCCTCCAAATTCGACTCCGCATGCAAGAAATCATGACCGCCATTCAGCAACGAAAGTTTGAGCTCCGGGGCCCCAACGGACAAATTATGCTGCCGCAATTGTGGATAGACTTTGTGAGACCTGGGTTGGAGGTCACTTTGATATTCAAGGATGTTGAGCTTGAATGGTGGCGTAGAGAGCGTACAAAGTGCGAGAAGATGTTTAGGGAAAGCTGGTTAAAAGGTGTAGAGGAAAGGGTGGACTGCCGAGACCTGGGTTGAGGACCGTGAGAGATGGGATTATGAGGATGTTGGGAGGAGAGGTGGGTGGGTGAGGAGGTTGTTGGAAAATATTCTAGGCGCAATACGGAGATCTCATTGATCCTACGAAGAATTTCAGCTCCGAGAGTATTCGATATTTTTTGGGTCCATCGCACTGCAAGCGAAGAGCCTGCGTACGGCCCACTTCCCTAATATGGATTAGCGCCATGAAAGTACGAGTATCGAACTCCTATTTGGCAAGCTCGCTTCTTGACTTGCCGACCGCATAAATATTTATTCACCTCTCCATTCACCGCATTATTGTTTTCACCTCTTTTGTTTTCTGAACTTCCACTCCACAAACTACCGTCGTCCTCTGACCAATATAATGTCCAGCTGGATCCCGCAAGAACCCGGCCTCCTCCCAAAGTTCCTGTTACTCGTGAGCATCTCACTTTTCCCACCATCCTACCAGCTAAGCTTGTCCAGACCGCTTCTTTCTCCATTGTCAACGCCATCCAATGCTACAACATTATTCTCCCCAATAATCACAAGACACTCTACCAAGGTCGCAACGGCCGCACTCGAACCACCCCGCTCTCAGCGCGCACTCTTGGAGGCTAGAACTTCATCAGCGGTATGATCCGATTTTATGCTGTGTATCATATGACGAATCGGCAAGTGTACGATTTAGCGTGCTGGGTGTACTTCAGCGCGGCGATGCATTGGGTGAGTGAGCTGCTTGTATTTAGGACAATCCGATAGGGACCGGCGACTGTGGCGATTTTGGGATTTGATCTGGGAGGATTCGTATGGATGTTGAGCCAGCGAGATTTTATGGCAAGCTTTAGAGGGGAAGGAGACATTTTCGAATAGAGAAAAGGAGTTCATGGAAGGTTGGGAGCAGAATGATTCGGGGGGCGGTAAGAGAGGCCAAGGGCAGTGGAGGAATTTGACAGAGTTCAGACACGATGGGCGGAATGAAACTGGTGGCCAAGTGAACAAGATGTCTTTTGGCAGCACGGATGACAGATTGAAAGCGGCGAGATATGAATTACCTCGAACTGGTGGTTTGAGAGTAGCTGGAGAATTCAAAAGAAAGGCGTGGCAGAATATATCGTTCGACGATAGTTTCACGTGTCGGCAAAACATTCTGGAAGTACTTTGAGATAGTAAGCGCTTCTCAATTTTTTTCAAAGGTCGAAGTCAAGACTTTGCGATTGGATGCTTATGGTACATGAGCATTCACTCAATATTTCTATGAGGCGATGAAGCTATCTGGAAACCCATTTCGTCGAGGCCCCCGAGCACCTTCTACGCTGCTTCTGGCGCCCCATCTGAACCTCCTTGAGAGCAGTCATTGTCTGATTAACGCTTATAATTACCTCTTTCAGCTCTCCGTCGGACATGTCTTGCGCCTCATTCACCTCTTCTAAGCACGAAGGCCTAGACGTGTCAATATGAATATACATATTTGCCTTGCTTCTGATCTGCATGTCTATCGCCGCCCTCTTATGATGCTCTTCCTTATATTTTTCTCTTGCTCTCTTCTTCTCTATCCGTATCTTCCTGGCTCCCTTCTCTGATTCTTCGCTCAATCGCACCATGGACATGAATCTCATATCCATCGAGTCCATCACCCAGTACTTCCCCGTCTCCATTAACCAAATTTGCGTGTCTGGGGCATAAATCGCAGTACTTATCCCTTGTTTAAGCCCCATCCCGCCATAACGCCAAGCCAGTCACCATCCTCATCCAGTGCGTCCATCTCAGACTCCTTCATATGCTGCACAGCATGCTTGAAGAGATCCGGCTTAAAGAAGTTGAAATCTAATTCCTCGTTCGAACGTAATAGTTCTTGCCAGCTAGCCCAGAGCACAGTGGCTTTTGCTGCTGTAAAGCCCGTCATGAGGAGCATTTCTCAACTTTCGATGTGGGCTGGGATTTGGATTCTTTTTGTGTGGGGAAGGTGTACATTGTCTGATGGCCCTGGAGTTCTTTTGATCACGGGATCAAAATTCCAGACGATGCTGGACATTTCGGTCCAACCAGTTTTCTCGATGGAGTGATGAGATTGCGTTCAGTAAGATCTGCTGAATCGAGAGGCTTGAAGACCTGGTTTTCGATTACTTCTGCGTCCATTTTGTCATATTCTTGAATTGTCAGTGTTTGGTTCGAGGGTTGAAAGCTTCAGTTGCGGGAAACGGGGATGGATCAAGTCCGAACTTCGAGACTACCCTCCCTTTGCGTGGTATCTATTCGTTCATTTCAGATCTGGTCTCACTTCTCCGGCAACACTCAGCCGAACATTTACGTCAGCAACAGAGTCCTCATTGAGACAACTCAAGGCTTCCTTGGCACCTTTCTGGCTCATGAGTTCAGCTTCTAGAACTCGTGACAGCCACTTCCCTGTTGTGTTACGAGATTCTGCTGAAAATGGCAATTGAGGCTGCAATATTGGTATGGCATGCAGATGGTGGAGGCTGTAATCGGTCTCAGGAGCGTCCACAACGGCGCTCATCCCCAAGCCACAACACCTCGCTCCGCACCCGGAGACCACTAATGCGATAGAAACACGGAATATAAAATCTTGGTAAGTATCAAGATATTCGGGAAACATCTCAAAATTGCAGCACATATTAACCTGCATTGTTGAACATGACTTCACTGATCGAATTGTTACAGGATGAAGGGGCCTTTTCTACTGCGAGAGTGCAGGTGAGTCCAATGAACAATTTATTCAGTCGTGTGCTCATGATTTCTCTAACTTAGGCACACCTTACTCTTCTTCGTATGTTCTGCGGTGTTTATGATACATTGAGCGCACCAAACCCTCTCCTAGCGGCTGCTACCAGAACTTTACAAATACACAATCCCCAACACTCAGAAGGTGCACTGGCGGCTATTGCAAGGACTACTCAAGCACACACTCCAGAAGCTGCCATCAATCGTTACCTTGAAATCATACATTACCGATATACCTTGTATCTTGATCTCCTGGTGTCTCTCAGACACACTCCCAAGGAAACATGGCCCCTACCACAATGGTACTTGTCAAACTCTGCAGATCAAAACTGTTATGACAGCTGACGTTTCAAGGGACATCGCCATGATGATGCACACCCATCAACTCTCCCCTCTGAAATTCGCGAACGACATATCATCCAACCCGCGCTATTGCTCACTCGCCGGTCAACTGGACTTACCGCTTATCCGTCTCCAAAAGTTGCTCGATAACCCCAGGGCCAGTCGCAATGACGCGGCACTCTGGAACGCAAGATACAAAAAAATTTCGGGATGGGAATTGCTCTCAGTCATGCCCCGTCCAGGAGATAAGACCATGCCCCCGACAATGGTCTTCTCGGGGAAATACCATTCCCCAAGATACACGTTTCCCAAGCCCGCGCCCTTCAGTCTCGATCTGGGAGAGGCGGTAAAAAGACAGATTGCGTTTGCGAGGAAAATTACGGCAATTTTCCCATACGATCCTGTGCCTGACGCGCTGCTGCTGGAATCTCAGCAGAGATATGCGAAGTTCATGAATCTGATGAGGCTGAACCCTGGACAGATGCTCGTACCAGCCCTTGACATTGATCTGTTCTGGCATACGCACCAATTGGCAGTATCAAACTACTTTCCATGGTGTAATCACCACATTGGACGACCAATTAACCGTAAGTATCTCCTCTGATATTCGTCTTTTGCTAGTTTTGAGATGGACGTCTCAGCTCAGGCACTTCTGACTTTCGCTCTCAAAATGTTCCACTATAAAACCTTACTAACTTGCCACTCTTATTTAGACGATGACACAGTTGGAGAAGGGGATCTCGATAGAGGCCTCACCGGAACTGTCTCATTATGGGAAGCAGCCTATGGAGAGGATTACTTGGATCCGAACCCACCTCCACTCCCAACGTCCTCCGCTCCTGTACCGCGCGCACAACAAGGGCTTCCTGCTTCATACCCTCAAGTCCCGGGGCTCTCCACTACTCCGGTTGTCACATTACCTGAGCGACCTACGTCAGCAGACAAAATTCCACCTTCCACAGGGATGACAGATGCCCAGTACAAACTTTGGAAATACGATGTCGACTGCCAAGTCAAACACGAATGGGAACAAAACAGGCACCAGATACGCTTGGGCAAAATAGTCGAGTACGACACCAAACTCGCAGCCCTTCCACGCTCTCGTGTATCCTCCTCGCTCGGATCCATCCTCCTCAACATCCCTACTGAACGCGAGAAAATTCTCGCGTGGAAGGCCGGCAAGCTCATAGAGATTCGCACAACGACTGAGCGCCACGAAGATGAGCGTGCTAAGTGGGGACGTGAGCGGTGGCCGTTGCTAGTAAGGGCAAGGGGATGGGGAGACGAGTGGCCGACAAGAGGGGAACGGATGAGGCCGTCGCAGGGGACAATGAGCTTGGATTTCCCGATTTTTGCAGCAACGTGGTATGATAGGAAGCCATTGGGGTATTATAATTATGTGCGTCTGGGGAGTGTAGAGGGTGGTGGGTTGCCTATGGGTGGTGGGATGTGTGGTGGAAACTTTGATGGAGGGAATTGCTCGAACAAGTCACCAGCGTCTCTTTGGGCTAATAGCAGCAGTGGAAGCAATTGCGGCGGTGGTGGGTGCGCTGGGTAGATGGTATTCTTTGATGGGCTTTGTAAGGAGATGAAGTAGATTTGAAATTCAGAGATGATTGCAAAGATGTAGAAGTCGCAAGTATTTAGAATTGTATGCTGTCAGATCCATAACCCGAATTCAAAACTTCCCATTCACAGCTGCACGAACCATGTTGATTACTGCCCTGCCCTCATCAGACTGTTTGTTATGAGTTTGAAACAGGTAATTGTCAAACAGCAGAGCCACCTCGGCGACTGTTTTTGAAGTGTTTGAACTCAAGCTTGATCTGAGATGGATCGTCTGGTCGACGCACAGCAAGCGCAATTGCTGATTGGAAGGCATTGCGGACTGCGAGAATTAGAGTCAACAATGATTTGAAAACATTTAGAGAGAATGCTTACTCTGCGTCCATTCCATCGTGATCCACCATTATTCTCGTCCTTTTCCAAATTTTCCTGTTCATCGAAGTGCCACTCTACATAATCCATGAGCAAATCCTCGTCAATTTCAATGTCTTTCACACGGTTCCGAATCCTTCTGATATGAGATCTTCATATTTTCCTCATCTGTCCCTTTGTGAGTGCGGAATAATAGAGAGCGATATGGATTTGGGACTTGAAAGCCTCGTCGAGATCCCCGATGCGATTATTAGTCAGAATCAGTATTCCATCGTAGTATTTAAGGACGCGTAGGAAGACCGAGACAATGGAATTTCGTTTGAGATCATTTGATTTCCTCTGCCACATGAAGACATCCGCTTCGTCCAAGAGTAAGACGCATTGCCAGGCTCCGGTCAACGTAAATAGCCTCTCAATGGTATCTTCCACATCGTCTGAACTGGTTCCCAAATCACCACAAGTAATAGGCAACAGTGGCCGGTTGTGAGATTTTGCAACGCACTCAGCGGTGGAAGTTTTTCAACACCTGGACCTCCGTGGAGATTGACGAGGCCCTTTCCTTTGTTGCCTATGGGATCATACACACTATTAATGAAAATTTCAAGCTTGTCCATATCCTGATTGGTTGGTTTGTAATGCTTATATTTATGATTTTAATCGTGTATTAGTGGCCATCCCGCTTTAGGGAGGATCTGTTCTGCCTCGACTAGAGACCTTACGATACATTCATGGAATTAGTAGAAGCTCATAATCGTAGTTCTACTACCAAAGCGGTCCCAAATTCTACCCTGCGGGGAATTTCTATCCTCATCGTCCTTGATTGAACGCCCTTCACTTGTTTCCGCATCTCCTCATGGAAGGAATCAAATCATGGCTCAGCCACCATAGACTCTCTCAATACATTATCCGCGAATTCTCCGTATTTTGACACACCTCTAGCACCAGGTCAAATTCACCTCCTTCAGGTTTCCAGCGAGGGACTGGATTTGGTCAGCTGCCGATTCAAAGTAGTTAATCTCGATGAACGATTGCAAAATTTCACTGCAATACCGTACGCCCTTCCAAATTTCAAGCACAAAGTTTGGGTGGAGGGCAATCACTACATTGCGGTGACTAGTTCAGCGGCGACAATTCTGCGGGACCTTGCTCAAGGGTCGGGCAACAGGTACTACTGGATTGATACCGTATGCTCACATCTTGATCAGCCCAGAACGAAATACAAACAGATAAGACGGTACTTCATTAACTCAGAACAATAAAAAAGGAGGAAAGGAGGGTATGCCACCGACATAAGGTTATAACCGCTTACGCACAGACCGTGTACTAGGCTGCGTCAGCGTCACGTGACCCAAGACCTGACCATCACGGCATTAGAATTAAGGCTCTGTAGAGAGTGCAGTAGAATCAGGTCTATTGACGATTTTAAATTAAGGAAAGAAGAAAGGAAAGTTTAAAGGTAAAGTCTTATATTAATACACAATTAATATTAACTTAGGCCGCTTCCTTAGCGCGGTCTAGAACTTTCCCCTATTCCGCATTCGGCTATTAAGCGAGGCAGCAACTGTAAGCTAAGAGCTAACCGTGACATATACCCTCTTTCGATAAACCCGAGATTAAACTTTCGGCGTATCTAAAAATGAGCTTATTCTTATCCCACTCACTCATAGCCCTATATAGCTTTATTAGGGCTCTTATTACAATATATAAAATTTTAAACCCCTAAAATTTTTAAAACTTTTCTTGATTTTATACTAAAACTTAAGAACTATAATGTATATTTTAAATATAGTTTAATTATTAAATAGATAATAGCTATTCATCTTTATAAATAAGAAAAATGTAAGTTAATAAATTATAAAGTGGTGAAGTTATATTAAAATGTAAAAGTAGCAAATATTGCGATTTTGGTGGGGTTTGACTGTGCACATGCCCTTGAATACAAGTAGTTGTATGATTGCTATTATCCATGAAAAGCTTCGACTCAATTTATTGGTGCAAGTTGGCTACATTAGCTACAATAAACTCGTAATTAGCTGACCTGAAATCATCTGCGAGGAGAGTAGACGAGTCTGCACCAATATTCAAAAGCTCTTGACCTGTGCTCCACTGTGGCCACTCGATATATCCAGTGGTCCCATTGTTCGGGTCCATCGTATAGATGAAAGACAGATAGTACGCATGAATGGCGGGCGACGGAAAATTGTCAACAATACCACTAAATATCTCGCCCAGATCGGAGCCATGGAAAGTTCCTAGGAGTGGTGTGCCAAAATCATATGTTGCCAAATATGACCAAGAAGGGACGGTTGGATTCAAGGAACTGGTAGTATTCAACAGCGCGCGCCGGGTAAGTGTAAAGAGCATGTCACCCAGTAATGCTGCTAGGCGCTTATACTCTGGATACCAGTTGTTAAATATGAACGTCCCAAAAGGTGAGCCGGCACTGGCATCATCTGGGTAAGTCGCTACAAAATCTTCAATCACCGTTGTGGAGGCGTCTTGATACAAAACTGTCGAAAGATAGGTGACTAGCTCCGCTGACGTGCTAATATTATACTGAAATAGCGAGAAAATGGTACCTGCAGGATTCTGAATTAGCATTATCGCCTGGTCAACCAATTTAGGCTTTTGGAAACCGTGTAGAAGGAGACTCTACATACCCTCATCTTCTTGGTCGCCAATAATGAACGGCACCTTTGCATATGAGCCTTTCTCAACTAGGACTTCTGGGGAAGCGGTGAGGACGACTCCATCAGGCCGAGGCAGATACGACAAAGCGGGACCAGTATAGCTCAAAAAGCCAGGAAGGGAGTTTACAGCGTTCAAGAAAGTACTGTAGTCTAATCCGCGAAGGCATTCCAGTGTATTGCTAGCAGAAGAGCATCCACCAACTTCAACTACCGTGTTATAAACCTTCTGACCTTTGGGACAATCGACCGGATCTGCTGGGAGAAGACTTCCGGAGTCCATAATTGCAGCGCGAAACAAGGGCTTGTTATTATAGGTGATATCGCTGTCGTATAAGATCATCTGGTCAAAAACGGAAATGGATCCCGCTGACTCGCCCATAATAGTGACTTTTGTAGGATCACCACCGAAGGCTTGGATATTGTCTGCAACCCATTGCAATCCCAGTCTTTGATCTAGCAATCCAAGATTTGCTGACCCATCCGCCAAGATTTCAGCGCCAGGCATGAATCCAAATCCACCTACTCGATAGTTGACTGCGACCCCGATAATTGGCTTCCCCAGCGTAATAGAATCTGCCACCAGTGATGTCACATTATCAGATGAAGACGACCCGAAAGCAAAAGCACCACCATATATCCAAAACAATACAGGCAACTCCTCAGTTATCCCAGCAGGCCGAGCAATATCGAGTGTGAGGCAGTCCTCTCCAGAATTCTCGATTTGTTGGAAGTATGGAGTGTCAAGAACCTCACCGAGAAGAGAGGTGGGAAATGTGCTAGGGTCGTCACTGAAGAGGAACTGGGGGCAACCTCGCGCAGTCGCGTTGGTGGCATTGACGGTACCCAAGGGAGAACTCAGTGCCTGCGGCGGCTTAAGGCGTAGGGAGCCGACTGGGGGCTGTGCGAAGGGGATTCCAACGAAGGTATCGATGGTTGAATTCCAATTGGTGGAGCCGTAGATAGTTGCTTGTGGAGAAGCAATGGTGACTGTTGGAGAAGCAGCTCGTTTTGCTGGCGCTCCTAGAGCAGCGTGAAGGATACAAAGGAGAGTAGGGAGCCTCTTCATCTTGATCATATAAAAAACTCCACCCATAGCCAAAACGAGGGATTGTTGTATAGGGAGTGCTTTGACCTGACGAAGGTTCAACGCCGCAGCTCAGTAACACAGAATTATAAACTTTTATATACAACCCAATCTCCAACCCCTGTGCAACGAAATACTACAATTTGGAAATGAATCCATTTACACATGCCTCCTCGGTGGAAGATCATTATACCTATTTACACGTGCCTCCTCGGTCATAGATCGCCATGTTGGCCAGTGAATGGGAATCACATCGGTGGACATCAGGTACACTTCCCGAGACTCCCCGTAGCAATGTAAGGAGATCAGAGATCATTCTGATGCCAGGTTCGGTGAGCGCAGTGCGCAAAGAGGAAACGTCTTGCCCTAGTGGACGATATGGACGATATGGACGAATCAGAGAACAGTCAAAGGAGAGATGAGCATGTGTGGCTATGTATGGCCATGTGTGGACCTTGCATGAGCAAGGCGGGGTGCACGGACTTGAGTTTCATGTTGTACTCATGATCATAGTTTCTAAATAGATCGGCTAATGGGTCGGCTGCAAGGTCCATGGAATTTCTATGTAGAGGCGGGTTGTCTCCAACATTGACCCCGCATTCCCCGCATTCCCCGATTCCCGTGACTGGCCAATTAATCAATTGCCGTGCGATTATAACCTTATTTGGCCCCAGCGCGGCGACGGCAAATTCTGTCGGGTACTAAGATCTTAGTCATGGACTGGACTTATTGTGTCTTCTCCTCTTCGGCTTCGGCTTCGGCTTCGGCTTCGTCTTCGTCTTCGTTTTCGCTTTCGTTTTCGTCTTCTTTTTCGTCTTCTTTTAGGCTGATTATTTCAGAATCGCCTCTAGTTTGCGATTCCCGTGTCTCTATTTCCTCGTATTTTAGCTTCAACCGCGATCCTAGGGTGCCATCAATCCACTGCATCAAAGGTACGTACCTGTGCCACCCACCAGTGGTAACAGATTTAACACCCATCAATTGTGCTGGCGCTTGACGGACGCTGGCGTTGAGAACGGAGTATAGTTCGGCTCCCTTATATTGACGCACCGGTTGCGCTGGCGCTTGATAGACGCTGGCGTTAATAGGGGAGCGAAATTCGGCCCCTTCTTTTGCCTGTATTGTTAGCTCCTGTCTCTTATGTAAGATATCGTGTGTATAGCCGATGGGAGGAAAGTTGCTGACATAATAATTACATACGACGGTTTCCCTCACCTCACTCCATAATTCATTTGCAGCTTATAGTAACTTCTTTCTCCCATGAATTCTCGCTCTCTTGACGACCCTTCTAAGTCGTCCCCCTTTCCAGAGTTGGGGGAGTGGGGGAGATTTGCCTGTGGAGAGTGCGAAAACTTAGACTGGTCTAGTTAAAGTACTAAGGATGTATAGGTAAGGCGCATAGAGTGCAGGGCAATACTAGCAGGGGGGCTTAGCGAAACCTAGGGGCAGAACCTTAATCCTACTTTATTAAAAGCCTAAATAGGATTGACTTATTTTTCTGCCGAAGTGCCGATTATGGACTTAACACCATCGAAGCGTTTTGATGAAGATTTTACCTCGTGGCGAAGGCTCTGGGACATCATTTTAGAGATGTTAGACCGCTGTAAATGCCGGAGAGTTTACGTGATTGTAGATGCTCTCGATGAGTGTTAAGATGAGGGTATGGCTGAATTCCTAACTCGTATCATCCGAACCGGACTCAGTAACCCCAAGAGATTTAAATGGCTGTTGACAAGTCAACCGTTGGACAGTGCTGAGCGAGCATTGTTAGTTGGATCGGAGCAGGTGCTGGTCAGCCTGGAGCTCAACTCGAGGCATGTTTCTGAAGTTGTAAAGACTTATATCACTGCTCGAGCGGCGGAGCTCGATCCTCTCTAGATATATGGACCAGCACTACGGCAGAAAGTCGGGGTTGAACTTACTGAAAAGGCTGAATGCACCTTTTGTGGGTAGGCTTTGTATGTAAGAGGCTGGAGAGTGTGTGCCGAGACGAGGCATTGGCCACAATTCATGATTTGCCACAGGGTTTAGATCATTTTTATGATCAGATACTCAATCAGCTTAGCGAAGGCGAGTCAGCCGTTGTGAAGGGGTGCATACGACTCCCCAGGGTGATGATGCTGGCCTACCGACCTCTAAATATAGAGAAGGTGGGTAGGGTGATAGGTCCGTCTATCGAATAGGTCACTTTTAAAGCGCTGGTCGATCGATATGCTTCATTCATTCAAATGCGAGATACCAATATCGAGTTTGTTCATCAATCAGCTCGAGACAACTTGGCTAAGAAGAATGAACAATCTATACTCGACTCCTATAAAAACTATAGGCATAATGAGATTGCACTAAATTGTCTGTCCTATATATCTTAACGACTCAAGGTTAATCTTATTAACCTACCGCGACCTGATTCAACGAGGGAATTAATGAAATAAATAAACTAATAGCCAGCGTAGATTACATAGCCACGTTCTGGGTGCAACACCTAAAGGGCGCTAAGCGAACGGCGCTGATATATAACGCCTCTACTAAACAAATGGAAGTCGGTACATTCCTCCGTACTAACTTATTGATATAGCTAGAATGCCTAAGTTTGTTAGAGAAGCTCCTATGTGGTATCGAGGCATTAAAGACATTAGCAGATGCACAAGATGTGAGTAAACATATACCTTTGATTTTCAAGATCACTATCTAAACTAAGGCTGGTCTAGTTAAAGAAGTACCCTTTCTTATTAATGCTTGTGCAAGATGCTACACGCTTCTTATTGAGACACTACTCGACACTTGCGACTTGGCCGTTACAAATCTACAGCTCAGCGACAGTTTTCAGCCCTTAGACAAGCGTAGCAAGGAGGAATAATCTAGACAAGCTTCCCGCATAGTTGAGAAAGGTCCCTCAGATGGAAGACTTGTGGACTTCTCTCATCCAGACGCTCAGAGGCCACTTAGAGTGGGCTTGGTGTAACAAGAGCCCTAATAGGGTCAGATGCAGGGCTAAAAGAGAGTTGGGCAAGA
>AYLM01000458.1:0-10147 GCA_001625345.1 Cairneyella variabilis | reverse complement strand
TTATATATTTAAAAGGGCATACGATTCTTATTATTAGTTGTTTTAATATAGTTGACTTAAATAAGGACTTTTTGGTATAAAAACGCGGGCTTTTAAGCGGGATATCGGTTAAATAGAGAACCGAATTTTCACCAAAAATGAGGACAAAATCACGACTTCGTGTTTTCGACCATATAGTCACAGAACTACAGATTTAGATCCCTTGAAATTCAGATATATGTAATAACGGCTTCTTGTATGCTTATAAATAAACTTGAATCAGCTTTGCAATTTTTTAGGGGCCGTTGAATTCACGCGGAAAATAATGAGTTTTGGTGGATTCGCTAATTGCTGCAGCTTTTTGTGTCCACCGCGAGTATGGCTGTTATTAAGGGTTTCCTTGATCGTCAAAAAGATGGTACGGAGTACTGTTGGTGATGCCAATATTATTGCCGTCCTTAAGGTAATTAGGTTGGTCGTCCTGTCGTTGGGCCTTTCTGACGGTAGAGTTGCAGTCGCTGCACGAAGGATTGCTTTCGACTGCCGCGTTACCCTTCCTGGGTACACTAATGATAAATATCACACAGATCTGAGTCAGCTTCTAATTCCTTGCCACAACATGTCTTCGCCACGAGAATAGCACGTTCAGCGTACGTTGTACGATTGATGCATTCATCTATAGCGCTGTTGCTGGCACAGAGGTAGAGCATGCTGTTGTTGTTTCGTCTTGCGTGACTTACAATCTGCATATATTGTACAATGTCTCCTCAAATCAGCATCGCTATCGTTGGTGGAGGTATTGCTGGTTGTACACTTGCCAATGGACTACTACAGTATCCTCGCATCCAGTTCGATATCTTCGAAGCCAGAGCAACCTTCACAGAGCGAGGTGCCTCTGTCGGCTTGGCGGCCAACGCTGTCAGTGCATTAAGGGCGATGGGAATGGATGTGGACCAGGCAATGGCAAATGCTGGTGCTATGGCAATGACTTCGACTCAGTACTTGGCTGTATGTACATCCACAACCTAGCCACCATGATTATCGGCCTGACAGACTCGTCTTTAGGCTGTTGGTGAGCATAAAGGGGAGCAGCTTTTCGAACTTCCCGCTGGTATCATTTCGGTCATGAGATCTAAATGGCTGGAAGAACTTCTACGACATTTGCCAAAAGACTGCTTACATCCAAATAAAAAGCTCACATCTGTGACCCAACCACCAAAAGGTTCTGACGGACGCTATACTCTTCATTTCGAGGATGGCACCATACATGAGGCTGATGCTGTGATTGGCTGTGATGGCATCCGCTCGAAAATTCGAGATGTCATCCTTGGTTCTGAGAACCAGGCTGTCTTTGGTGGCTATTGGGACGCCTGTGCGCGAATGTCAACGCAGAAGGCGGCAGAGCAGTTCGGGACAGATCTGTTTGACCCTTTCAAGCCTGTTGAAGTCGCACTCATTGGCGAAGGAGCATCCATGCTGTTCGTGCCAAATACAAATGGCGAGGTCTACAATGTCATTGTTGCTGCAGCTGCTGGCAACCAAATCAACAGCTCCGACTGGAAGATCGAACTCACTCGAGAGTTTCTCGAGGACGCCTTCTTTGCATGGGATGTTGACTTCAGAACGACTGTCATCGACATTATTCTGTCCTCAGAGTCGGGCGCTGGAGTTGTATATACTCAATGGGAGAGTCCATTTGCGTCGACCTATTACCAGTCTCGATTGTGCATCATGGGTGAT
The DNA here is from genome assembly GCA_001625345.1 of Cairneyella variabilis. NCBI lineage: Eukaryota > Fungi > Ascomycota > Leotiomycetes > Helotiales > Cairneyella > Cairneyella variabilis. The sequence continues at coordinate 8,428 of AYLM01000458.1, read as the reverse complement.
TCTGCGCATTCAACTATTCCTTGGCTGGGACAGGGAGCTTGTATGGCGATGGAAGATGCTGCTGTTCTCGCTTGTCTGCTTGGACTGGTCAAGTCAAGCACTGAGCTCGAAGCTGCCTTGAAAACTTTCGATCAGACTAGACGTGGTCGCCCAGAGCATATCATGACACAAAGTCGAGAAGCAGCTAAGGTGCTGACTGGGCAAATGGGATTGGATCCTGCCAAACTCAAGCTCCTCAATATTCCAGAATGGTGGGAGAACATATGGTCATTCAATATGCACTCGCATATTCAGGAAGCCATCAAGCACTTTCAGATGTTGACATCGTCGCCCACAGAATTGATTCAGATGGAAAGAGCTCGAAGGGCAGTAGATGTATAAATAGACATGAGAGCTGTCCTATCTAAATGGAACTGTAGCACACTGTAGATTCCCGTTGTTGGTCGCCCTAAATATCTAGCCTCTGAGCAAGCATGTATATATATCAGTAGATACGTAGGATACTTGTGCGCTAACAAACAATCAAGTTGGCTGACTTATGGAAAGCAATCAAGGCCGAATGTACAGGATCTTCACTTATGCCGAGTGCCCAGAAATGCCGACAGGATCCTGCTATTATGCTCTTGATGAAGGTGATGTTTTCAGCCTGATCACCAACCCGATCCAGCTGTTTAGTTGAGCACTCCAATATCTCCAGGTCCAGTCCTTGTGACTTCAGTGCGGCTTGGAATGCTGACAATGCATGATCAGTCTCTGCGTGGAAACTGTGCCAGTGGCTACTAAATTCATACTCGCAAATGATGTTGCTCCACGCCTTCTTGCCAGCCTCGAATGGCAGTTCGATTGCCGAGTCCTGACGTGATGCTTGATATTCAATCCTGAGCTGATCTCTTCCTTGATCCAACTCGTACGACTTCTCGAATAGGTCGCAAATCTCGCTTGCCATAAGTTCGCGACCATGTAGATCTGCTTGGTTTTGCACAGTGTTCGAGAACTCGATCGAAAGTCCTCGCGGCAGATCCAGTCCTAGCTTTTGTTGTATGATCCATGACACACCACCCTTGCCCGACTGGCTATTGACTCGGATGATAGCTTCGTAGGTCCTACCGAAATCTTGTGGGTCCCACGGTAGATAGGGAATCTGCCAGTGGTCGGAATAGGCAGCTCCCTGCTTGCTCCGTAGATTCATTCCTTTCTTGATAGCATCTTGGTGCGAACCTGAGAATGCAGATGTAACGAGTGACCCAGCATACGGCCAGCGTGCTGGAACTTGAATGTTGTTGATGCTCTCCACGGCTTCCCTTACTCTGTCAAGGTTCGAGAAGTCCAATCCAGGTGAGATGCCTTGTGTGTATAAATTGAGCGCTAATGTCACAAGATCAACGTTTCCTGTTCGTTCGCCATTACCAAATAATGTGCCTTCGACTCTTTCTGCGCCAGCCATCTGTGATAATTCAGCAGCCGCAACTGCACAGCCTCTATCATTGTGTGGATGGAGCGACACCACGACGGTGTCTCTCCGCGAAATATGGGTGCAGAAATACTCGACCTGGTCTGCGAGGATATTTGGAGTTGACAGTTCAACGGTAGCTGGGAGATTCAGGATTATTTTATCTTGCTCAGTTGGCTGCCAGACATCCTTGACAGCATCGCATATGTCAACGACTTTGTCGAGGTCAGAATCTGAGAATGCTTCTGGTGAGAATTGAAACATCCAATTCTCCACCCCGGAATCTTTACTGTCCTTGGTCAAGGAGCGGCAGTACTTTGTGCACTCGACAGCAAGGTCTTTACATTCTGAATGCGTCTTCCCGAGCACAAGTGATTGGAAGCAATGACTTGTAGCGATGTAGAGATGAAGGATCACATTTTTAGCCCCTCTGACACTTGCAAGTGTCCGATCGATGAGGTCTCTTCGGCAAGGCGTCATGACTTGGATCCACACATCGTCAGGGATGGCGCCTGGTGTTGTGACCAGTTCTCGTGTGAAGTCCCAATCAGTCTTTCCGGACGACGGAAAAGCGATCTCGATCTCCTTATAGCCCAATTCCACGAGCATCTGGAAATACTTTCGCTTCTGTCTTGCGTTCATCGGATTGACTAAAGATTGGTTGCCATCCCGGAGGTCAGTAGACAGCCACCTTGGCGTGCGATTGAGCTTCTTCGATGGCCACTGCCGGTTTGGAAGGTCAATTGACTCAAACTGACGATACTTCGTCGATGGATCTTTGAGCCTAGACGACTTCAGTGTCTATGACCTGGCATAACGCACGATCGACTTACATAGGCATCTTTGGTATCGCTGCTGTGAGTATTGTCGGAAATCACAAAGCTCTATCGATAGATCGATTGCATGACATGCTGGGCGTATTGCAACTGGTTATCTCAGCCTTTGCTATGTGCCTGATGAGTTGCTGTGGCGACTTGTATGCTGACATCGCAGCATAGTAAGCCGAGTGATAAAGGAAGCATCGCTTGCAAGCTTAGGCTGGAATCAGTGGCGACATATCGTAAGCATGCGAAAGCACGTGCTTAGCAGGTTCTGGTTCCAGTAGGCATGGTGGTAGTTCTGCATTAATGCGAAATTGATGTGCCGCTGATAGGCTACTGTATGTCGGTGAAGTTTTGCCTGAGAAAGCGAGGCCCACCGTATAGCATACGCGTAGTCAGCCCCTTTGATCCTCAACAGCGCCAGACTCGCGGAATAAGTGATGCAGCCAACTAAGCAAAACCGCTGATCTCTTTGCGCGCAAGGTCTGCGAAGGTCGACTTGTGTGCGAGTTCATCATGCCCACACTGACACTACCGAGAAGTGATGAGCACAAGATGATTGCTGCTCCTGCACAGGCGAATCTGGGTCTTTAGTCGAACTGAACTCTCATCATAATTCGCTGTCACCGAACAGATCAAGCAATCAAGATGAGTCCTTCTGCGATTCATACTGACGGTGAAGGCATCAATGGCGCTCGTGCAAACGGTGAATCCAGAGTCTTCGACGCACGAGTCCATTGTGTTGAGTCAGTACGACCAGAGGCAGTTGTCATACTACTCCGCTATGTCGATCAGTTCACACCAGCAGTGATCAAGAGTTCAGCTGTGGATGTTGAGACATTCACAAAAGCACAACATCTGACTCCAGAGACTCTTCTTCGTCTGACACTCATCGACGAGTATGATGCTCAGCAAGAAAAGGAAATATCAAGTATCTCAAAGCTGCAGGTCCTGGCTGAGGCAAAGCCAGGTATTCCCAAGAACATCCTATCACATGGTGCGCCTGGAGAAGTGAGGGATGATGCAATGGCAATGACACCTGAGGCGATCCAGCAGCGCTTCGACAACAGGATCCTGGATGCTCGTGTCTCTGCCAATGCAGCTGTGGCCAAGCTGTTCTCCGCCGTCTTTGAGCTCGCTGTTGAGCAGTTAGCGGCGCTAGACTTCTGGAGAATACCAACGCCTGCTCTGATCGGCTGGGAATTTCCAGGAGATGAGCATGAGCAATTCGCTTTGAACTATTTCGACAGGGAGACAGCGTGGCTGTCACAGACTGGAGATGTCCACCTTGAGATGGCACTCGCCGCTGATTTTGAGCGTGTCTACGATATCCACACCGTCTTCCGTCGAGAGGAAAACGTTACTGCTAGGCACATGACTGAGGTTAGTACCTTAGTAGTCGCTGGTGGTGTCTTAATCGACTGACGGATATATAGTTCACCACTCTTGAGATTATGTGGGCTATCAAGAGAGACTGGACAGAAATCATGGAGTTCTCCGAAAAGTTTATCATCTCTATGACACATGCACTCCAGAAGTGTGAGAGATATAGTACACTTACCAAGGCTGCCAGAAGGATCTATCCTCGAGCTGGTGACTTCAAGCTCGGGCTTGACGAGAATGGTCACATGGTTAGACTCCATTTCAGTGAGGCAAAGCGGATATTGAGAGATGTACTTGGACGTCAGACCGATGATCTCGTCGACATCACGTAGGTGCAGATCGCAAGCAGGAGTGTCCCATGTACTGACCACATCACAGTAAGGAGGAAGAAGCCATCCTGGGCAAGTATCTTGCCAGCGACGAGTCGACAGTAGGACCTGCCACAGACATTTTTTTCTTGACGAACTTTCCACGCGGTACAAGACCATACAATGTTTATGCATCAAGGGATAATGATGTGGATACACACTCAGTCGACATCATTATGTGTGGTCAAGAGATCAGCACGGGGTACCAATGCATTCACGACTACAAGGAGTTGCGTCATGCTATGGCAACACGCAAGCATCCAATTGATGCTGACTCGGTAGCATGGAAGCCATTTGTCGAAGCACATGAGGTTGGTATGCCACCTCTTGGTGGTGTTGCAAGTAAGTCACAATGATCACTTCTGTCACATATATGCTGACCCAAAACCCCCAGTTGGACTCAATCGCTTTCTACAAGGGTTTCTGGGTGCTGCAGATATACGTGAAACTGTGCTCTTCCCACGAGATGCATCAAGACTACGCCCTTGAAGGTAAAAGGTCATTTTTGAGAAGAGTCAGCATATTCAGGGCGTAATATATATATTTAGACAGCCACTGAATACAGACATGTTTATATACCATTTACCACTCGTATGATGCTGCATCGACTAGAACGACTTTAGGAATAAGCGATAACTCTTCCAGACTCTCAGATCTCCGCGAGTGACAAGGACCGGCTAGCCAAGGTGTTCTTAGAGATGTTTGTCTTTCGAAGTCGACGATCTTTGCCTCGAGCTCTAGCGTTATCGAAATGTCGTCAATCCCGTTCAGAAGACGATATCGTTGGTACCTGTCCACGTCGAAGTCGGCGAGCTTCTCACCACTACTATTATTAATGACGTTCTGCGTCAAGTCAACCTCAAGTTCACCCCCAGCCTCTGCTTCTTCCATCAGCAGATTCACTACAGTTTGCTCTACGATAAGAGGCAGTATGCCATTCTTGAGGGAATTGTTGTAGAATATCTCGCCAAACGAGCTGGCAATGATACATCGTATGCCAAAGTCCAGTAGTGCCCAAGGAGCATGTTCTCTTGAAGACCCACATCCAAAATTAGATCCGGCCACCAAGATCTTCGCGGTGTTATATGGTATGCGATTGAGGATGAAGTCCGGCCTTTTGTTGCCATGCTCATCGAAGCGCCAATTGAAGAACAGACCTTTAGAGAGACCAGCTCGTGTGATGGTCTTGCAGAATTGCTTTGGTAAGATGACATCAGTGTCGATATTACTCCTTCTCAAAGGCGCTGGTGTGCCTTTCAAGACCGTAAACTTGTCCATGCCAGTGGATCCAACAGTCGGCCTTAGCGCCGACATGCCTTTGATCTCAATATGCTGCTCGCAGATGGATGTTCCCTGCGCGCTGTAATTGTCGAAGGAAATCTCAACTCGGTTCGCCGAAGTCTTAGATCTTGCGATTACTCTCTCGTAGCCTTCGACCTCTCTGATATCCGCAAGTCGACCTTTTAGTGCTGCAGCCGCGGCTAGTGCTGGTGAGACCAAATGCGTACGACCACCGACACCTTGTCGACCTTCAAAGTTTCTGTTGGTTGTGCTGGCGCATCGCTGACCAGGAAGAAGCACATCTGCATTCATTCCCACGCACATCGAACATCCAGACTCTCGCCACTCAAAGCCAGCATCTACCAGCATTCGATTAAGTCCTTCTTGCTCGGCTTGTCGCTTGACCAATCCAGATCCTGGGACAACGATGGCATGCACATGCTGTGGTATTCGTTTGCCGTTGACGAGCTGCGCCACGATTCTGATATCCTCGATACGGGAGTTTGTGCAAGAGCCAATGAAGACCTTGTCAATTTTTATGTCGGTCATCTTAATTCCTGGGACAAGATCCATATAGCGCAGAGCATGTTCACAGCTTTCTCTCTTGGCGCCAGTGAAATCTGACGGTCGTGGGACAGCTCCAGTGATTGCCACCACATCTTCAGGTGAGGTGCCCCAAGAAACAGTCGGAGAGACATCTTCTGCTTGAATCGCAATTTCTTTATCCCAGCAAGCTCCTGCATCACTGTGCAGTCTTGCCCAGTGTTGTGTTGCTTTTGCCCAGCCTCTTGGATCACGTTCCGAGCTTATCGCAAGTGGTCGGCCATCAATGTAACGCAGAGTCTTCTCATCAGGAGCGATGAGTCCAGCTTTAGCACCAGCCTCTATTGACATATTGCAGACTGTCATTCTTGCTTCCATGCTGAGGTCACGAATCGTGGATCCACAAAACTCAATGACATGACCTGTCGCGCCAGCAGTACCAATCTTGCCTATGATGTGTAGTATGATATCCTTGGAGCTGACTCCTGGCAAGAGATTGCCATTGACCTCAATCTTCATGTTCTTACTACGCTTCTGGATAAGTGTTTGTGTAGCAAGGACATGCTCAACTTCGCTGGTGCCGATGCCATGTGCGAGTGAACCGAATGCTCCATGAGTGCTGGTGTGTGAATCGCCACATACGAGGGTTGTCCCTGGAAGTGTGAAGCCTTGCTCAGGCCCAATAACGTGTACGATACCTTGTCGTTTGTCTCCAAGGCCGAAGTACATTATGTTGAAATCTGCCACATTCTGCTCAAACGTTTCGCATTGAATTCTGCTCTCTGCCTCCTCAATGAACTGTGTGGTGGTCTTGTAGCTTGCACGTGAGGTGGTCGGGACGTTGTGGTCTATTGTGGCGAGCACACATTCGGGTCTGCGGACAGCACGACCTGCATTTCGCAAGCCTTCGAATGCTTGAGGACTACTGACTTCGTGGACGAGGTGGCGGTCGATATAGAGGGTGACAGTGCCGTCAGAGTTCTCATCGACCTTGCCTGTATCAGTGTTGGTCTAGCCTTGAGCGACGCTCGACTTACTATGTGCTCCTCAAAGATCTTGTCGTACAGTGTACGAGGTATAACAATCGCAGCAGGCATGACCGAAGAGCTGGAAGAATTAGAGGTACGGAGAGACTGATGTGACTTGATGAGAAATGGAATATGCTTGGGTTAGGCAATGTGCAGATATGGGAGGTGTGTTTAGCTGTGTTATTATCATGCTTGTGTGCATGAACTTGTCAAATGCTTCCTTAATATGCTCGACCTCAACACTTACGATATTCCGAAGCGGCGACATCGGCTCTGAAATGTTGTTGGGCAGAAATATGCTAGCAATAACAACGTTTATGCCTGTATTACTACATGTATGACGGATGTGAAGCAAGCACAATCCCTGTGTCAGACTTTCGAAATCTTACATACGAGCTAATCGCGGAACACAGGAGTTAGCCGTACGAACAGTCAGACATAGAAAAGAGTAAGACTCCACAGATCTGCGATACAGCCTAGATATCTGCCTTGTGCGATCTTGTACTAGTGATCTAGACTAGTAGCATAACTATACTTAGGGTTATAACCTCATGTCGGCGGCCTGCCCTCCTTTCCTCTCTATCTGTTCTAAGTTAATAGGAGTACTGTCTTATCTGTTATCTTAAAGTGCCGCTGTGACACTAATAAGCTTTTACTAAATAAGCTATAATTAGTATAACTATAAAGAAGTAGAATAAGAGGAATAAGTATTAAGCTCTTACAAGTCTTTATAAAGGATTATACTCTTAAGAGAACTGTCACGGGCATGCGCTCGAGGTCATATGATTACGGTCCTCACGGACCACCTATAAGGAGGATTAGCCTCAAACCTGGACCGTATCAGGTCCGTAGCTATATCCTAGCCCTTATAGCACTAAACGCTCTCCTTCCCCTCTCCTCCTTAGCTTTAGATCCTCAATAGTGTGAAAGCGCGGGCAAAAGGGTAAAAGCTCAATTGATCGAATTCCTAAAATGTACAGATCTAAAGCTAGGGAGTGAAGAAGGAGAGGGTGAAGGGGATACCCTGACTATATAGACGGGCTGCAGAGCACCACATGATATAGCGCGGAGTCAGGGGCAGAGTCAGGACAGAGTTTATACCGCTGCCCTGACAAATAGAACTACCTTCTACTCTCCTGCTCATCCGCTACACTTGTGCACGCTACAGGTAAGGGTGACTATCAGGAGGCTAAGAGATTGAGCTCGTCACAAGAATTGTAAAGGCGCGGGCAAAAGGGTAAAAACTCGATTGATCGAATGCCTATTATATAAAGATTTAAAGCTAAAGGTGGAAGAAGGAAGGGAAAAGCTCAGACTATATAGCTAGATGGCGGATCATATGATATAGTGGGGAGTCTGGGCAGGGGTTCTGAACCCGTGCCCTGACAGCTTGCGCTCTTTACTCCACCAGCTCCTCTCCCTTTCACTAAGAAAAATTATTAATAATGTCGATTTATTAAGCTTCGTCTTATATACTATATATCACTTTATATTATAAAGTTTAAATTTAGTAATCTCTTACTATATTAATTAATATCCTATATCTTTATTAAA
>AYLM01002432.1:0-33817 GCA_001625345.1 Cairneyella variabilis | reverse complement strand
CATCCTGCCTTTAGAAGGGTGAGGCACTTCAAATATAATATCATAAAAACCAACAGGGTCTACTTCGTACACGGATAAATAATTGTTAAATGACGCCGTAGGATTTGACCAAATAGAGACTAAGAAGCGATATCCTGACCAGGTGATTGGTCAGTCCACTCCTGATTTTCCACTGTTTTTGAGCTTGCTTGACAATTATTACCCGCTGTAGATAGTACACCATACGCGACACGAGTTCTAACTAGTTATAGGCTCCATTAATGTATAACACCGTTTGATTTATTGACGCAATATGGCGTTGGATATCACGCAAGGTTTATCGGCCCGCCCCACACCAAAGCGGGGAGCACAAGACAGCTTTTTGCTAAAGTTTCCACAAGAAGCGGGCACCAATAAAAGCACTGCACGTATTAGTATATGCTTATGAGAGAGATATAGAGACAAATGAGTGGCCTGCAGAACTGGTGGGGAAAAGATAAGGAAACCTTTGCTCAAAGCGGGATTCTTGTCTACTTTTGGAGTCCGGATGTTGACGTGAAACACACGTGATTTTACCCCCCTGTACATAGCCTATATATATAGCCTGGGTACCACCCTAAATCCACCTCAATCAAGCATCATTTTCACTTCTGATACGGGAGCAGCTACTCAAGATATATACAGGCATTCCCATAAATAATAAGCATATTCATTCACAAGCCATCTGTCCTCGGAATCCCCATAATAACGTTTCACTCAGTCAATAAGATCCACCACCATGGCAGATTACACCGATTATGATGTCACATATCATAAGAATAACAGCCGAGAAGATCAGGAGGCTCTAAGGAAGAGAGGGGAGTCCTCCCAGGAGCGAAGGGATACGGAGCAGAAAGCTGCTAAGAAGATAGCTGATAAGATGGGCAGCTCAGCCCAAGAAAGGAGGAGGAAGAATAAGGAGGAGATAGCAAAGAGAGAAAAGGCTGAGAAGGAGAAAGCAGGGAAATCATAAATGTATGTCAATATCCATCTCCCTTTTCTAACATAGTATAACATCCTTTAGAAACCGAGACGATTCCCTAAAATACTGGCCAAAGGCACATAGGAGAAGGACCTATATTAAAGGCAATTGAAGATATATGGAAATAGACTATTTGATGACACCTTTAGGCAACAGGACATCTACTCAATCTAAAAGTCTAGCTTTAGAAACTAACTAAATCTCGTGAACTACATTTAAATGGGAAGTCAAACTCCATTCCCTATTCTTCTTTTGACTCTTTTGCCTTCTCTGCCTCAGCCTTCTCTGCCTCACGTGCTACCTCGTACTTACACAGCTCGGCCATCTTTGATGCCACAAAAGAGTCTAATTCTTCCCGAGGAATTTCCACATCGCTGCTACTCAAGGTCGAACTCTCTGCGATTTGATTCCAAAGAAACTCGTCATCAAAGTCAAAACTCTCCCGTATAAGCTCATGGTACCAGAACTTCCCGTCCTCCATAGATTTTCTCATCAGACTTGAGAAGCTCTCTTCCAGGGAGAGACGCTGGATCCCCAACTCTGACAGGTCTCGTTCACAGGACTCTGCTTCTGTTTTGACTGAGATTAGTCTTTTGGATTCCTCCTCTACTAAAATCCTGTGGAATATCTCAAACTTGGTTTTGTATAAGTCCATAAGACCTGGTATTTCAGACCACCGACAGGGGTTCCGAAGTACGAGCCAGCGCGGGGGCGAATACAACATTTGGTACGGAGCAGCATACGTCCATTCTAGGTCGATCCACCAAAGTTTGAGATCATCGTCCAGTATGAAGTTGGAGGGCCGGAAGTCATCGCAGAATAATGTGAAAACATAATTATGCTCTTTGGAGACGTAGCTAGGGGTTATGGCCTGGAAAAGACGGCGATTGATATATTTGCGGCGTGCATCATCAACGTCGTCAATACTGTTACGTTGCTTCAGTAGATGATCAAGATTCTGCTGACCGACGTGATTGAAGTAATCACTCGTGCTTTCAAAGGGCGCCTTTAAATAGTCTTAGTGGTGTAAGAAATGCTTTGATATAATTGGCAGTGGGAACTTGATAGGCTTACCATCATTAGCTACACCTCCTACTCGTGCTACTTCGTTCATCTTGAGAGTTAATGGTCTAGCCGTCACAGAATAGGAGCCTCCATCGTCGAACAAAAGTGACCCAATCCGATCAAACTTATGCTCGGCAAGCTCTAGGAGAATATTGGCGACTTGTCGATACACGATTTCCTGAACCTTCTCATCGATATCTGATCGCAATCCACTCCTTGGCTCGTCTGGGTTTTGTTTCCATAACTTATCCAGAGTTTTCCCTTTAATAAACTCTGTGATGACGAATGGGCCCAATCCTAAATCATCCTCCATACCATACGCAATCAACGCTGGGGTGCGGATTTTCGTCTCTCCGAGGATGTACTTTTTCGGACCGAGTTCACGTCTGACTTGCTCTGCGAGGTACATAACCTTTCCAGGCATCGGAAACCGTAGCATCCATTGTACCCCATCCGCAAATGCGAATCGGCAGCAGAAGTTGAAAGACCCGCAATCTATGCTCTGCTGCCAACATTGTTGATTGTCGCGGAATTTTGAGACGAATTTCGAGAGGGGGGCGCCTTGTAGGGAGTTGTAGAGATCGAACCAAGCATCGCAAGAGGCCTCGTGAGAGGCTTCTACTATCTCGTCAAAATCCATAAGGTCGATAAATAATGCTGAAGGATATGAGCGGTAGAATAAAAGGTAATTGACGCGGAGGTTGTGATACTATCTTGCCCGCGTTCCGGGGAAATCTAAGAGATATGAAATAGCGGTCACGCAACGTGGGCCGTTGATCAACGTTAAGAAGCGAGTAACGGAGTTTCTCCGGCTTTGCGGGCGCTATGATTAAACTCCGACCCCCCCCGCGCGTGACGTGTCCTGGGGTTCCATCTCTATCACGTGTCAAAAGACAAATCACATGCATACTAATGATGCCCAAGGCCATCGCGACGCTACCACAGTCATTTTAACGAAGCATCCCTCAGCTCAACATGCTCACTCACGTCTCCCAAATCTCTTCATAACTTATGCACCCTCGATAGAAACCTCATTTAATCGCTGTATACGCTTGAGTTATCACCATATATAACCACAACCTGCCACCGAATCTCTCCGCAATGGCGCGTAGCTTCAAGCGGCGTGGCCCGTTGTGAATGGAGAAGGAAGGAAGGAGCTATGGGAAGATGAAATACTATAGGACAAATGTGATCAAGATTGCCTATTCTTATATATATTTGAAGGTTTTGAAATGTGTGTATAAATAATAGCAAAACCGGCTCAAACGACATAATTGAGAAACCGTCGGTCAAGTTCCAGCGGCTGCACACGAAGAGGAAGCAGTTACGCAAGCTACTATAACTTCTTTATTCTATGTTAAAATTTTAATAATTCAAAATCTGGATCGGAACCACACAATGACTGCTACTTTTGGGTAGGAGAAATGTGTGGCGTTTCTACTCTGGGGTTAGGAGGCTAGTTTGTCAAGTTCTATAGTCGCTCTCCATAGTTTCTTGAATATGTTTGGATTGGTTACAGACTTTGTATTGATTTAATGCTGCAAGAGGATATGTCACTATTGCTCACATATCATCTGTCAATCGCCAGCAATGTCCAGAAAGAACGGGCAAGGAATCGATCTCCAGTTCTAGTTTCCAGATTCCAATTGCCAATTGCCAGTTTTCAATACACTTGCACCAAAGTACGTCAACTTCAGCCCTACAAATCATATTTTTAACAGCTGGCCTGATTAGTCTTTCCTCACGGTTTTTATAGCTAAGCCTACCTATATATATTTACAGTCTGGCCCGATATGGATTATTAATAGGGGCTACGACTATAAACACTTCGATCTAGGTTCTCACTTCTGGATTGTAGCTTCCTATATTCTGGTTTCAAGATTCCAGAACTAAAATATCCAATCACCATAGATGAAAGTCAGCCTTACACAACTATGTCACCAACTAGTGGCTGACGGCCCGCGTACAGGCAGTGCGGCGGCAGTGCGGCCCCCAAAAGCGGCTCGGCTCGGCTCCCAATTAGGCCGTTCCAGGCACGCGAACTTCAACTTTGTACAACGAACTTCTACATTGTTGATAAACCAATATAAATCAAGCTAGAGCCACAAGACGAGTTTGCATCCTATAATATCACGTTCCATACGACGTCTGGATAACTAAGCTGAGTTGTCATTACCGGACTCTAAACCTAGCGTCTTTGCATCTGCGGAATCTCTGAGACAATTAGTAGTCGAGAATGGACATTTGATAAAACCTGCAATACATCTACTAGTTCTAGTTCGTCCCTAATTTGTTTCAGGTTCGTTCCGAACAGACCCTCTCAAGCTCAACTCTACCGACGTATCTTATTCAAATCAGGAACGCATCGCCTAAATTGTATTAGGGGAGAGCCGAACACTAATTCGTTTTCTCGAGGGAATCATTTCAAAATGGGAACGTATATCACTAAATTGTATACCGACAACTAATGAGGAGACAAATGGGAACCCGGACGCTGAACTTGCTCGGCCTCGGACTATAATCCCAATGTGCATAGGGAGAGGATCATGGGGGAGCAGAATGGCGTACGACACGCTTAGGCGCCTGATAATAGAGTTGGTGGAGTTTAGGGAAGGTATCTTTCTAACCATGAATAACACGGATCTTGATTACCCTCTGGCTGAGAAGAGGAGGTGCCTTCACCCGATCAGGGATGCCTATCGATCATCAAACACTATCCATTCCTCATCTACTCCATTCATTCATCCAACACCATCCATCAACACATTTATACATCAACGCTCCATCCTCGACACCGTCCTTCTTATCGTTCCAGTTCTTTGTGTGCTCGCGATTTTATGTTGATTTTCGTCTGGCGGTTTATGCATCTCATGCCAACCACAAACAGACGACCATACCTCAGACCAGCACACTAACCTACTCGAAGCGGCAGCGAATCACGCGGCTAGCGCTCAATGAAGAACCCATCCTAGTCGCCATCAGAGCCGTGACCACCTTGCAATCACGGCCATTCGGTTGATCACGAGTCGGTAGGCCCCTTCGACCGCACCGGCGCGTTCGACGTCCGCCTCTTGATGCTGTTGCAGTCCATGTCCTCCTCGATGCTGCACTCGTCTCATATAATGATCTCTTATCTGCGAGGTCCATCGCCTCCTAGGGGTCAGGCCACTTTGAGTTCTTATCGATGAGGTTGGTCACAGTTCACTTGCAGGTAGGGCCGCTCAGGGCGCAGTATCAACCTGCGGCGGGACGAAACCAACAGTCAACGACGTCCAATGATGGTCTTGTATTTTAAACGGGCCGTTAAATCCAGGACTTCCACTTCCCTGCGCCGTCGGGCGCTCCGTTCACGTATAAGAACACAGACCTCCCCCCTCAATTCTACCAGATTCCATTCTTCCTAACCCTGTTTCACAATCACTGAAATCTCAGAACTTCGTGGAGATGTTGACCAGATCAAACTTGGTGGAATCCTGCCGTATTGGGCGCGCATTTAAGGTCAGCAATAAAGTGAATATCGATCGCGAGGTCGTCGATCTAGCTGTATCGAAGCCAGAGAAGAGGAAAACATGCCAGGACGGCTCTCGAGGTAGGGTGGTCCAGACACTGTGTCACAGGTCTTGCTGAGAACGGAACAGAATATCCGATAGTAATTGATGACTCGGATTCGCCAGCTTCCGGCCAGGGACCATCTGACAAGAAGCAGCGGAGGAGCCTGGAGATCGAGAGGCCGGGAGATTACTTTATCCGAGCGAAGGAGCTCTTACGATCGAGTGAAAACATCCTGCCTCGGCCTAGCCTTAGTACAAATGCTCACAACGTGGACAAGCCTCGCCCACCTCCGCGCGTCGAACATTCAACAGGATACAGGGCCCCTCTCCCTCCCACGCTCTCACCGGCAGTGCATCACCTCTCTCTCCAGCAGCTAGGCATGTACGACGATATACTTACAGATACGCTTGTGGACCGTGTAAGTTACCTTCCTAAAGATATACCAGATTTTGCATAAGTGCTTATATTTGTACAGATATTCTATGGAGGGGTTATTCGGAAGTATTGTAGTACGTACTACTCAGCAGATAGGGACCAGCAAAGTGTAATGTCAATACTACGAGACGTCCTCATCAAAAATGGGGATCTCCCAGGAGCGGAACGTCAGCTGCTTATACTTCCTAATCTCAAGAGATTTTTTGAAAATCTCGCATCAGGAGTAGAGAAGAAAGATTTCCAGCAGCATATGAGAAGATACCTTAGTCTCTATCTACCGGACTGCGCCTTCGAGATTTCTAGCACGAATCGGTATACTGTTATAACACATGAGGCGGCAATCATCTCGCGGATTCATATTCGGTATGGGGAAGAGATCAGGTATCTTTGTGGGATACGGGCCATCCTGACAGAAGAGGAAGAGGACGACCTTAATCTAAGGGGGCACGACTTTAGTATTATAGGGACGACTCGAAATAACGCCATTTCTTACTTATTTGGGCCACTACGTCTTGTGAATCACGACTGTAAAGCGAATGCTCGATTTACCACGACCGGAACGTCCCGGATGGGAATCATAGCCACTAGGGATATTGAGATTAATGAAGAGATCACGGTCAGCTATGATAAGGATTACTTTGGAGAGAACAATTACAAATGCCTGTGCAAGACCTGCGAAGTCCACTGTCGGAGTGGCTGGAGTTCAGAAGATGAGGCTGATTTCAGGGGCTCTCTAGAAGCCTCCTTCCGGTATCCATTTCGGCACAAGAGGCGGGAGAAGTTAGATGATTTGCCAGCGACACGAGCTGTGAGCAGTGATCGCACGTCAAAATCTATGGGCGGCCCTTGCAGGCTCTTGAGATCAGACGTAACGGAAAGCTCGGTTGAGATTGCTTCCGGCGCAAACGCGCACAATCGATGTGATCTGTCTGAGCACGAGGGGAGGATGGCAGGATCTGTAGGCTATGGCCGTCCTATCCGCATCCCAGGTGATTATCTCACATCGGATTCTCACGTCGGGCCTATTGCCTGGGCCCATCTTGACAGCTGTCTAGGGGTTGCTTCAGCATGGGCAGACAATGCTATCACACACTCTTGTCCAGTATGCGAGCGTCACAAGGAATTGTATGGATATCGGTGGCCCAAGACCAGGAAAGGTAGATATGATAATGAGGAACGCGTCTATTCATCGGTGCCGTGACGGGAGCAAGTGAAAAGGCTGGTGCTGACGGCCTACACCTGACGTGGATGTACTGGTGCATATTATCTTTTCGAGATACGGTTAATTTTAAGAGCAAGTTTCTTAAATGGTACCACAACTGGGTGTCTTCATGATTGTAAGCATTTAAGGGTGCTTTTTACCTAGAGCTCCGCTCTTGACTTTACCAACTTTTGATGCTCACTACCAAAGAATTCCTTACTAGGCGCAGGTTTCTCGCAGTTCTGCTGAGGTGCTATAGCCTCGACATCAACAGCCTCGTGCCTCCTTTAAAAACGGTTGCCTGGGTGGACGTGAACGGTCACTCTTGGTGGATATGTCTTCTTCCAAAGGCCATCAACACGAGGATCCTAATAGATTTTAGGCACGATACCAAGAACGATGAGCAGCCCACGGTGACATGCTCATATCTCCCTTGCGAGACCCTTTTCGAGTGTTGTCGTGCCGAAACGGGACTTCGGAGTATGAGACCGTTGACTTTCGGGGATCGAAAATGCGCTCCTTTTCTCCTTTTGGCTGAACGACGGGGTTCCCGCGGTATGGCAGATCTGTTCGCCTTCCGTCGGCTAGCACCTCGATCTGTAGCATTAAGCTTTGCTCTTGGACTTCTGCGACGGCGGTGGTGGCGGCGCCGCCGATTTTCCGCTTGGGAGAACCTCCTACCGAGGTCTTTTGATGATTGATTCCCAACTGTTGAAGCAACTTTCAGTGGCTGGGTGCTCTGTAAGATTGCCTCCTCTAAAACTGATGATCGCTCCACGGTCACGTCAGCTGGCGGCGATCTTGAATCTGCCGCGTTACCATCTTGATTGACCTCCTTATGCAGCATTCCTAAGCCAGTCTTGTCTGATCTTTCCTGGAGACAGAGCTCGACATGTGGGCTCAATCCCTCTAGGATTTTCCTATCTGCTTCGTCTTCCACCAGTGGCGGAAGAGATGCAAGGGAAGCCGTGCGCTCTTCAGCTTCATTGACCTTGCTAAGCCTCTCTAGGCTGTGGGCCCGCGCTATCATGGTGGCTCGTGAGAAGTTCGCCACAGATTCCTTGAGGAAAGCTAAGGGCTGGTGCGAAGGGAGTGATGCCATGGCAACTATATTTGCAAGAAGGCACTGCAAGTCTGTGAGAGCCTTGGAAAAGGTAGCGCTTCGAGTTTGCGATCCGAATTTGATTTCCTCCGGAAGCGTCCAGAGGCAATAGAGCTGTTGATGCTGGCCTTCAATAGCAAAGACGTTATGCATACGAATGAAATTTGCACACAGGTAGCACGACCGTTTGCTGATACCAATATAATTCGTGGCTAAGGTAATTTGTGGGTGCTCCTCGTAGAAGGTGAGGAGCAGCATTTCCGCATGGACGATATATTTCCGCCATCTTCGAAGCAGTCGCTGAACTTCTGCAGCGTGCGGAGTAAGCTTTGCCGATAGCGCTGGAACTCTCTTTTCTATGTCGGCGACCATGTGGCCACGAAGTATGCTTATACTTCGTGATATTGACGGGACTGTTTCGACTTTGATGTGCTTAAATCTTGGGCTAGCACTCGCAGCTACTTGAACAAAGGTAACTGCACTACGGAAGAACTTTGCGATCTTGCCAACCCTTTCCACAATTTTTGAAGCTAGTTGTCGCTGCTGTCGGCAAAGAGCTTCGAGCAGGGCTCGGAAGGAGTCCGAACGACGAACGTCGAAAGCAAGACGCGCCAGACGTTTGATGGCTTCAGGATCCGGAGAGGCTTTTAGCCGGTCAATAAGTTGTACAATGCTCGTCCAGCGACTTGCAGCCAGTTGTATGAACTTTTTATGTGTGCAAGAGCTGTACTCTCCAATCCGCTCTATGTCCGCTCTTGACTCGGAGTGCTGTGCTTTGTATGAGTATATGACTTTTACAGACACGGCCATAGAAGTCATGCTAAGTTGGTGGACGAGGCTCCACAAACCCTTCGGATCCGTGATTTGTTTCAAAATGCGAGGGCGACAACCCTGTACGATTAAGTCGAGGCATATATCTTCCCCTCCGGATATAGAAAGGTCTTAAAAGTCAGAACCGATTCATGCAGACAGTACTCGGGTATGCAACATACCTCCTTCTCTCACTTGGTTCATAACTTCAATAACCCGAGACAATCTCTGGCGCCCCTCGGAATCGAAGTCCTCATTTTTGGCTACTCGAACGGTGATAGTATCCTCCTCATCCTGGCCTGATTCGAGGCAGGCTGCAGACACATTTGAAGCCTCTCCTGGACCAGCAGCAAGAAGGGCAAAGTCATCTAGAAAGTCTCTCGCCCAAGCGAGATCTGGATGATTTATCCGTTCGCAGTTGCTAACGCCGTGGGGTTGCTCTACTTGCGAGCGGGCACATGCCTCTAAGAAGATAGCATTCTCGTGAAAGGCTAGCTCATCAACATCCGCCCAGATTTTATAAGAGCACATCTTGACAACAGCGAACTCACCCAGGAACTCTAACGTAGGTTGCTCGTTATGATATGATTCTTTGTGAGGCTGGAAAGGGAGAGAAATAGCGACCAATCAAACAAACCCACGTGGAGCCCGCGAGAGACCTCAGCGCGGAGAAGTGGGTTACCCCGCATCCTACCTGGTCTGGAATGATTCGGAGGTAGCGGATCGTTGCGCTTGGTAGGACGGATTCCTATCGTATAGAGTATTTCTGGCGAGCCCTTATGAAGATCAGTTGATATTTGTCACGAGCCTCAGCACACAGCCTCAAGAACAAGCCCTGCCCGACCCTATTGAAGCCTTAGGCGGACTTTCCGATTCTATAGTAACAATACTACAAAAAAGTATACATCCCTTAAGATGTAAAACACTTCAGCTCCATCCACTCTCCGCCTTAAAAAAGGGGGAAATCCCTTTATTCATGCAGGGGGGGATAGTAAAGAAATTGAGGGGAACTTTCCACTTTCTTATCCGATACGAGTCTATTACGCCCGGCTAAGCCTAAAGGGCACTAGTCTCTTACTGATGCCTTGATGCGCGACGCCACATGTGGCTATTCAAGAGCACGTGATCCCGTGTAGTGGGGCTTTCTCGCATCCCATCATCCCACGGTCGCACTCACTGAATCTCGGCATCGCAAAACCGTTTCTTCTTATAGCCCTGCCTACACAACTAACAGCCACCGGGCCGGCATGAGTCTGCTCAAGAAATCGTTTGTAGGAACTGAGAAATGTGGATTATGCCGTTTGCAACTTCCCTGGGGCGACCTCTCTGGTCTGGACGCCTGGGCGTGTCCCTTCCGTGCCGGTATGGTCCAGCCAAATCCTCTGTTCGCTGCCGTTTACTGACTCTTATGTAGTACTGTGCTTGGACCCAAATAACGAAGATGCCATCGAACTTACCGACCTTGCCACCTTTTCGGACGTTCGCGACGAACAGATTGATGTTACATTGAGTGGTCATCGGCGAAACCAAGAAATCACTATTGCTTACTATGGACAAAAAATTCGGGAAAAACGAAGTGACCCGATAGCGTTCTGTTTTCACGACTGGTGCTACTCAATCCTGATGTGGAAAGTCAGGAATTGTACCAAATCCGAAATCTACAAGCTTGCTCGAACACTCTTGAACTCGGTTGCTTGGGAGAAGGGGTATGGAGAATGGGGACAGCTAAACTCTATAAGCAACCGAACACTCGTCGGGCTCGCAGAAGATTCTCCAACTAGCCTCCATTCACTCTTTATGTCACAGTTACCTGTGGAACTCAGAAGCAGCATATGGGGATATGTCGGTCTCGGAACGGCTTATAGCGCTTTCATATTGGTGGCAGAGGAAGCGTCACGTCTTGTGCGCTTCCTAAATTCCTCCAGCTGTCGTCATATATCGTTGGATCGAGGGTCCCATATAACTCTTCAAATGATAACCGTTTTTGGCACCGCATACATCCGAGATCTAGATAATGGAGAGGGTTCTAAAGTCATTCCTGGGGTCGTGTCACGTCTAAGCTTTGCAACGATTCTGGGCGGAATATGTGCAATCAGGCTATCTGGCACTCACTGGGACATGGGCTGGCTGGGCGAAATTCCAAACACGGGCCGTATCTGGTATGGAACTATACAAGAGATAGGTTCGGGTCTTACTTGCAGCTATAATGTAAGTTTGATGCCAAGTCTGACACACTATAACTAATCGAGGCAGGATCTATACTGCACGCGTATATCGAGCTTAGGGGCCAGCCCAACAAATCAGATCTTGTGGGATCAACCCGATATTCCATCTTCCCTTTCCGATCCGGACGCTGCCTTGTTTGATTTCGGTCGAGATATTATCGGCTCCAGCCATCCTATTCTTCAGAATCGTCAGCCACGATTTTTCGGATACCTGCCTCTATTGAGTGGCGGTGAATATGTGAGCGGTCTTACTGTTTACCTCTCTGGAAACGGCATAGTGGGATTAGAAGCCCATTTCACACGATCTTCACGGCTGTCAGGAAGTCGCAACGGCTGCTCGAAGTACTTCCCGCTCGATCTAAGTGAACGTATAGCTTACGCCTGGCTCCGTATTATCAACTCTAGTAGTCCTGCATTGGCCGCACCAACATTAACAGTGAGTTCTAAATGCATTTGATATGGTTTGTTACTGATATATCTTCTCAGATTCAAACAACGCTTGGAAGAATGTGCTCGTTCGGGCCATATATCCTGCCACAGCTAGTGATGGGTAACAGGTACAGGTGGATTCTCCTCGACAATCCCGGATTCATTACGGGATTCTACTATGAAAAGCCAGTCGCTTGTTCAGAAATTATGAGGCTCGGCGTCACCGGGAATGGGAACTCTGAATCAAAAGGACACCCGACCCCGCAATACCCTATATGCAATATCCCCTTTTTCCCCTCGGTTGGCCCAAACGCAGGACTGTTCTTATCAGTCGCTGTCTTGAGTGGCTTTAAGAAGCTTGAACTCTGCCGACTCGGCCGTCGCTGTACTGGAGTGATGATACATTACCTCAATGCTCCGTCTATGGTCCTTGGGCAGTGGCACACTTCTCATCCTTCACAGCACACGTTTATTTGTGACAGTAACGGACCGAGTACCTCTAGAATCTATTTTATTACGTTAAAGTCTGGAGACCATCAAGTCGTCACTGATATTAGCTTCTCGGCGAACAAGAGCGAAGATTGCGACTGTCGAGCTTTTAGTGTAGAAAAGGTGAGATCTCAGCTGTCTCGTATATCATTTGTTTACTAACAAACTTATTAGCCTATCGCATGGTGGTTTTCAGAGCTCGACGACGTGGTCTGTGACTGGGATGGTCAATTTCTCGCTATCCCGGAAGAGAGTATGGCGAAGCTCAAGTAGGTTCGAAATGACAAAAGAGCTTCGACTATTGGCATTGACCTAAGAAATACTAATGGGACAGCGATATTTGAATACCGCCCAGCAGCGCCCTTATATATCATGTCGGAATCTTGTCATA
This sequence comes from Cairneyella variabilis, assembly GCA_001625345.1. Classification (NCBI taxonomy): domain Eukaryota; kingdom Fungi; phylum Ascomycota; class Leotiomycetes; order Helotiales; genus Cairneyella; species Cairneyella variabilis. Next base: position 21,118 of record AYLM01002432.1, on the reverse strand, counting down.
AGTTACATAAGTCATCTTCCGACCTTGATACAACCATGCAACCTTTCCATCATATGTTGTTTTTGTCCAATCCGATTTTGTAGTGGTTCTCGGGCGTTCTCGTTGGTCTTTAAAGGTGAACTCATCAAGGCGTGTCATATGAGGAACCCTAGTGACCCTGACAACCATATAGTTACCCTCTCCACTCCCCCCTGTGCTCTCTTGTGGCTCGACATTGCTCATCCCACCAGGCTCATTGGCTTGGACTTGGCTGGTGTATTGATTCCAGGCTGGAGAGTAGCCCGAAGCATCGCCTAGATCGCCATATTGGTTCTGGGTAGAGGAGCTCGATGCTCCGGTGGGATCAGCACCTTGGTCAGTGAATGGTACGGCATACCCGCCTTGTGGACCTGCTGGAGCTTTGTATGAGACAGTGTATCGGCCTGTCGCCTCTGCTGGGTTGTATGGTTTTGTATATCCAGCTAGGTTGCTGATTGCTGGATAATTCGATACATTGGCAGGTTGGTACGACGTGTAGCTGCTGCTGGTCTGGCTAGCATGAGGGGTAGGCGGCCACCATTTCATCTCGTTAAATTTCTCCTCGACCAGCCGCCCACCCTCCTCGTTTCCGATATCTTTATATTCTCGCCAGTCTCCTTCATAGCTCTCACCCCAAAAGGGTATCAAGCTCTCGTGACCCTGCATATATTTCCAGAGCCTAATATGGGCGCCGGCCATTGTTGCAGCGTAGACGAAAGATACCTTCTCATATTCGAGATACAGCTTACAATAGGCTGCGGCTTGCTCCTCTAATGCCTTTAAACTGAATACTTGACTCGTGTTGGTCCGTTTGCACTCAGCGAAGCAAAGGGTTCTGATATTCTCAGATCCGCTCTCGAGATATTTAATTACAATATCACATTGACGTCTAGTCGCAGGGCTTGCTGGTTGCTCGGAGGTCACTGCGAAGCAGTCCTCTGTGAAGATGTTTTTGTAAAGGACAACCTCCATTAGCGCGACGGTTTCGTGCTCCTTAGGATCAGCTATTCCGGTGTGTACATTTGCAATATGGGCTTTGTTGTAGAGCTGTTGTTGCATTTGGGTCTTAATGAGCCCATGAGATCGGAAACTCGTAGCAGACGCCATGACTCCGTAACAATCGAAGGTCGAAGATTGAAAATCGATTATAAGTATGCCATTGCGCGGTTGGGTAGTGTGTTTGTATTTGTATCGGTGGCCCGCGGTAATGAATTTGATAGAGACAGTGAGTGACTTTCCAAGTGTTGAAGATTGTCAGAGTACGTGTTGACGGTCGTGATGGGCTCATATTAGTCCCCAAACTTACTTCTTATCTAATCACAGGCGCCTGTCCTATGAAAGCCCCTTGTCTACTACCAATCATATTGTACGCGCTCTCATGACTCATACTTTGCCCGGCGGCTCAACTCCGAAAAGCCACCTATTATCTTGCAGCCTCATAATTCTGACAAGGTTCTATCAAGGCTCCAATGAATTGTGGAGTCAAACCCTGCACTAGCTGCAGCCTTTTCCAAAGAGGGCCGAGCTGAATAAGGGCGAGTGTTGCAACGTGCAGGGAAGGGCATCATCGTAGCTTTCGAATCGATTGAAAATGGTCCAGTCAGCTTCCACAATGGTTAGCTTTCAATAGCCATATAACAGACTTCATTGATTCTTCTCAGCATCGGATGAGATTGGAATCGACTTACGTGAAGATCTCAACAGCAGCGAGGATTAGCAAATCTGCAAATGAATAAAGCATCAGGGAAGGGTTCGGCATTCTTTTCAAATTCCCGAGCAATCAAACTCATTTGTCCAAGCCTGACCATCCATGCCGCCAGAACTCATATCAGTCTCCTGTTTCCTTGTGCATACGGCGCAAGTTCTCGTAATTCTGTTCCGTTGAGCTGCTGCAGGTGAAGAAATAAATGTCATCAACCCTTGTTATTCAGTATATATATCACGTGCAAACCGAAAGAAGTGACAGGCCACTTGATGCCTCATTTCCAGCTATACAGGTCAACAGCGTTCAGTGAAGATCGCGACAAGCAACAAAATTCTGCATCCCAAGCGTTTATCACGTGATTAGCCATAGGGCCTGATGTTGATTTGTTACTATGGCTATCAAACTTGATTCTACATTTCTTCTTATTGAATTTGAATAAGGTTATTCTGGTTTCCCTTCTCGTGTTCACGTTTCCGAGCAAACCCTGTTGGGTGCGCTCGGATACTGCGGTGATTTCCAATTCTCTGTTGCAGAATGATGCTTTTGGTTTTACATTTATGTGCTTTATGCTGCTCTAAGCCTCTGGTGGTGCATTGAGTTTTGGGCAACCTTCGCAGCGACGCAGCGACCAACTTCCGGTAACGTATCTTTAGGTCTTCTGCTTTGCGGCGACGCAACTTTGGCAACGCAGCGATAGAGCTCCGCTTGCGGCAACGCAACTCCAGCGGTAACGCATCAACTGGACTTTTGCTTTGGCGACGCAACTTCTGGTCAACTTTGCGGCAACGCAACCTCGGGACTCCTGCTCTGCGGTAAATTTTTGCGGTAACACAGAGGCAACTTCAGCTTTGCGGCAACGCAGTTTTTGCGGCAACGCACAACTCTGCGGTAACGCAGCGTCAGGACTTCAGCCTTGCTTCACTCTAGCTTTGCGGCAACGCAATTTTGCGGTAACGCAACTCTGCGGTAACGCAACTCTGCGATAACGCAACTCTGCGGTGTCGCAACTTCCGCGGTAACGCAGTGTCACGACTTCAGCTTTGCGTTAACGCAGTTTTTGCGGTAACGCAACCTCAGCTTGCGGAAACTTTTGCGGTAGCGCAGCTTCACGTTTTCTTTGCGGCGGCGCAACTTTTGTGATGCAGCGATAGGACTTCGGTTTGCGGCAACGCAGTTTACACAACTTCAGGACTCTGCTCTGCGGCAGCGCAATTCCACGGTAACGCTATTCAACGTAGGTTGGGGCAGCGTTCGCGACTTTAGTAACACGCAGAATTAGGCATTGCGGCAGCGCGTATTGAGACCGAAGTTCTTTAGGTTCAACTCTATATACAAGACGTAGCACGAACAGAAAGGATCCAAGATCCTGCGAAACGAATGGATGCACGAAAGCGTGACTTTGACTAAAAACGAGCGCCCGCCAATTATCGTGACCATAACTACGACATAGCAATGGCTGCCTCTAGAGTTTCAACTGGTATATGTATATATCTACATTTGGAAGCCGGATGTCGCTCGCTTAAGTCGGTGTTGAGCCAAAACACTTTGTTAATGTGCACAACTTGAAAATGTAGTACCCGGAAATAGAATTATGTTAGTCAAATTAATAATAGGGAATATGGGTTATTTTCACCAGAATTGATAACCAAAGGGCTATAATAAAGCTCCTAGTGAAACATCGATGGGTAGGAGTTGCCCCTTCGATCGCATTTCGCTTCCTATTCTCAACTACGACCTTGAAGGTAGGCGATACTTTAGATACCGCTAAACGGACTCCACACTATGGATGCCGAACACCAGGATCCAGTTGGGATAGTACATGTAGATATATCTTCACTTGCGTTTAAGGATGATATCGGCTTGAGAGAACTAGATAAACGTATTGTCGATCGTCTAGTGGAGGTATTCAGCGCAGGGTGTTTTCCAGATACGATAGAGAATCAGATAACGGCGAATATAAGGCCCGCAGAGCTAGATAGTTTACTCCAGGCTTCGCAGTTGTCAAGAACTGACCTCCAGGTGTCACTCTTAGGCACTCCGTATCCGAGGTTGGACTTGGCACAAGACAAGCTGTATTGTCACAATGGACGGCACCGATTAGAAGCAGCGAAGAGGGTTCTAGAGCCAGAAGATTGCTGGTGGACCGTTAGATTATATTCCTTTGAACCAGGTATTATATGATCATGGGTGACTGCAGGTACGGAGAATAATCATGGTACAGGTCCTCGCGGCTCAGTATTCTTACAGAGGCAAACGGAGCAGTTCTTCCACCAAACAAAATTCTCAGATGGAGAAATATATCGAAAGGTCAGATACCATCAACAGCACAAAGATGTGGTACGACACTGGATGAGTCAGTTAACTGATGGGAAACAAGATGACATGGCTCGACTCTTGAAGAGGGAATGGCTTGTTAGAGCGCTTGACAGGCTCCTACCCTTTAGAGGCTTGTGGGCCGGCTTTCAACTTGGCAATACCCGCAATCACCTGGGGCTGCATTGCAATGAGTTTGATTCATCCTGTTTCGAGCACCTCTATACCACGTGGGATCGGATCCTTCGGAACCCCGCAATCCGATGGGCTGTCAATATAGAGACCGTTCGGAACCTACAACGGCGTGCTCCTTCTGCTAGTACTACGGACCGCCAATACATCACCCGTGAGATGGACAATGGAAATTTCTTCCCTGCAATCATAGACGCTAGACAGAGAGATGATATTAAGCAATCGCTCTTAGGCCTTGAAGGGATCATTCCCTCGATCGAGACAATCTACGACAACTTTCACTATCTCGGGATCGGACTGAAGATTGTTAGAACTCTTCTCCTCGGCAAAGAAAGAGTAACCACAATATACAAGGCCATGCGATCTCACTGGTCGGCACCAGCGATTATCTTGGAGGAATTTCAAGAAATGGAGTTCAGGGGGGTTACCCTTGAACGACCAGAGACGGCCTTCCATTTCTGTTTTATGGGAGTAGTTGTCGCTGCATTCCGACAGTTCCCAAGCCTCAGTCCCTCTGCTCCCATGAAGGAGCTAAAGCGGAAGCGAGGTTCTGACGGAGTAGTGTGCGCTTCGGTTGACCTTGCTTATAAATGGCAGTTTTGGAAGCGTGCTCAATTGCTCGGTTTCAGAACAGACGCGATGGTTGACGGACTGAGGAGCACTGAAGAACTAGAAGTGGAAGTTCCAGAGCGTTTCACGGAGGGTAATCATGGCGAAACCATCGAGCGGAGATCTGGCACACCATATACGAACGCGTATAAGCAGTTTCGAACGCAGCTCTTCCTAACGAACCTCCGCCAAGGTGGAGCAGAATCTGGTCTCAACCCTTCCGTTATGTTTGTTCAGCGGGATTTTATCAATACTTTCTTTGGCCGAATACGGAGTGATGACGATGTTGCACCATCCACTGGTCCCATTCCTCCCTATGAGCTATCGGTGCCTCTGGTGCGTGTGTCGTTGGGTGATGCGTTACCCTCTCGCCGAGACACAGCCGCACCTCCCGTACATCAAGCCGAAGTGCCAATGGACCATCCTTCGCGTGAACCAGTGGCATCTCCTCAATCAACAAGAGCATCTGAATATACACAGGTGGTATCGCCTCGACCACGGCCGACCTCGGAACTATCGCAGGGAACAGAATGGAGCCGGTTTAGCCTTCCGACCTTCGATGCGAGCGACTCAGACGGCGAAGGTAACGGACCGCGGAACCAGATAGAACGCAGCTTTGCGGGTACGTCGGATGGCCGTCGGTCGTTCCCGGCACTGGAATTAGGGGACGAGAATGATGAAGGCCAATCACTCCCTTCCACTGACTTGCCCCGTCGGTCCTTCCCTGGGCTCGAAGTCCAAGGCGAGAGCTTGCGAGTTGAGCGGCGGTCGTTCCCTGGGCCTGAACTGACGGACGGTGAAGATGAACGTCGATCATTCCCAGGGTTGCAAGACGTAGACTTGAGCTCAGCTTCAACTGATACTTTAGGGCGCCGGTCCTTCCCCGAGCTCGAGTTCGGTGACATGCGAGATGAGCACCGATCATTCCCTACCGCTGAGTTGCAGCGAACAAACATTTTGAGCCTAGCCTCGACAGATGAAGGGCGCAGGTCCTTTCCCGAGCTCGAATTCCAGACGCCTGAACCAGTGCATGGGGACGATGGACGCCGATCATTCCCTGCAGTTGAGGCCCAGTCAACGTCTACGGATAGCTGGGCAGAACGTCGCTCCTTCCCAGCTCTTGAGCTGCCGGATATAGAGGCACCGGATGCACGCTCAATTCCGCCGGAGTTGCATGGCCATGATACATCCGAACCGTACAATGCTGTTGACGCCCAGAGGCCCTTGACAAATAGAGAAATGGTCAATCAACGCCTCCAAGCTCGGCCGTTTGTGTTTACAGAACATAACAGCATGACTGAGGAGGAAAAAACAAAGCTCGACATGCAGGGACATCTCGATGGGCGAAAAGACTGGGTCATGATGGTCTTGAGGCGCAATTTTTTGAAAACTATTAGGTTTGAGGATATTGTAGAGCATATGAGAAGGCTGGACGAAGATGTCGGGCAAAGAGAGTATTTCTTAGTGAGGCGTGACTATGCTGAACACTTCCGTACGAGACGGATGAACGATCTAAGGACTGTATAACAAGAATGGAAATTGCAATGCTATTAGCTGAGTAACATAATAAACCAATGAAGATAGTAAATCAACGCAGCCCAGTTACCTCCTTGAAAGTCATAATGCTGCAAGCAGTGTACAATAAAGCATCACCAGAGATAGGAAATTAAAACAGCCCGATTACCTCATTCCCGCTCTTACATCTCATTCTGTATCATCTCCTATAGCACCAAAGCCATAAATATCCTCAATTTGTCTCCGTGTGCCCTTTCCAACGTTTCGAGTCCTGCGAAGCACCCTTGGTCTTGGCAGTCTCCGAGACAGAGCAGGGCTAGACGCTGCGCTTGGTTGACCAACGGAAGTTCCAGACCGTAGCTGACGTCTCACCTCGTTGGTGGGAGGTGTGGAAGAAGGGGGTGTCTCGAGCCTAGGCGGAGATAGAAAAAGAGATGGCTCCTCAGGCGAAGCCGCAACAGGTAGAGGCTGACCAACCTCAAGACCTGGCTCTGTCACGGTAGGTTGAGGGTTTTGTGCCATGACTTGCTGTTGTTCGAAACCCGTCCTCAACAGGCTAGGGTCCATGCGTTCCACTCGCTAGGCGATTAGCACACTGGGTCAAGGAAGTTGGTGGGGATCTAGCGTACAATGTCTTCCCTAGAGAGAATCGAAGAGACCCAGCCTTCTTCGGACTCATATATCCACAGCTTATCGCCGTCCAAGAAAATAGTGGCAGCCTTGATGTCTCGAACCAGGAGGTGCACCTTGTCAGCTTTCTTCATCACGCCCATTCCGCGGCGCCTGTATTGCCTCTCCTCGGATTGTGATCTGGTGACGGCCATTGATCGTTGTTTGGAATCTGAAGTTAAGGATCCGAAGCTTGAGTATTGTTTGCTTGTATCTGTCTGAATGAGGTTGTGGAAGATGCTGTGAAGTGAGTTGCAGCTTGTGTGTTCTGGATGTTCTTATACTCATATGGAGTGTCGTTCATCCCGGCCAATCCGAGATATTTGCGGATCGGCTGTGCGGGGTCTGGGAGGCTGAGTTTCTGAAACGCAGGAATATTTCCAGAACCAACAACTGAATCTTTCTTTAGAATTCTTTATATGGGATCACAATTCTAAGTACCTGGTTTCTTTTATTTAGAATTCTTTACATGAGAACACAATTCTAAAACAAGAGAACCAAAACTGGGCGACCTATCAGCGATGACGTGGCGCCGAGACCATGCACCATTCAAGGTTCTGTGCAGGATCGCCAGCGACCCACACAGCGGAATCCGGACACTGGAAACCAGAATATGGAAACTGGAAGCAGGAACCCAGATCTGGATCGCCGAATCTGGACATGAATCGTCCCATGTGAATGTGGGAGCTGTGCTTCAAAGCCGACACAAGCTCCGCGCACCTGCCCTGACGGCAAGACCGCAGGCCCACGATGTTGGATATCGTCGATTTCTACGCTGTATCTATTGCAGGAATATTTGCTGTGCTTCTTATCCGCTGGGCCAGCCATGCGACCCCGTACCTTCCTCACCTTCGCGTCTGGACGTTGAGGCGAATGGTCTATCCGTTGTTGATACAAAGATGGACCAACATCACACGCATGGAGTTTGCCCTACTTGGAGTGTATGCAATTGTGAATGGGGTTTGTTTGGGCCTTGGCATACACGGCCTTGATGCACGCGGGACGTCTGATCTCATGCGACGATCCAGCCTGCTATCATCTGTCAACACAGTCCTGCTCTTTCTGGGTGGGCGCACGAACGTCCTCATCGACGCTTTTGGCATCCCTCTACATACCTACTACTTGGCACATCACTGGATTGGCAGAATGGCTGTCGCACAAGCCCTCTTACACTCCGGTCTAGCGATCTCCCAAAAGTGGGTTTTCGATGCACAAATGATCTCCGGTTTTGTGGTAGGCCTCTCTCCTCGTTCATCGGGCCGCTCTGATATGAACAGGTCGTTTTAGCTCTCACCTTTATCCTATTAACATCATTGAATTTCGTTCGAGGAATGGTGTTTGAGTTGTTCTTGATAACGCACATGCTGCTGGCGTTGACTGCAGTCGGAGGAACGATTTGGCACATACTTCCCGGCGAGTTCATCACACTCTTCTTACCCATTTTCTCCGTCTCAATATGGTCAATAACCACTCTCTGCCGGCTAGTTCGAACCCGTAACCACGGCGGTTACATCACGAGCCACAATACCTTCTCCCACCCCGACCCAAGGCTCTGCGCCACCAAGTTCACCGTTCGCGTACCACAACATCTAGACGTTCACCCTGGTCGGTATCTCTACCTCTCCTTCTCCGGCCTACGGTGGAGATACAGGTTTCAAGCCCACCCGTTCATGATCGTTTGGTGCGAGTACGACGTGGAAGATAAAGACGGCACGAAAATTGATACCACAAACTTCACCTTCCTCGTTCAGCCACGGGGCGGACTCACGGCAAGATTGGGCAAAGAGCTGTATCTCAGTGATCTCTCGCGATTGGGTAAAGAGCTGTATCCAAGACGGAGCCGAGTGTTGTTTGACGGACCCTACGGCCAAGACCTCCATCTTGAACGGTACGAAACGGTCATGCTCGTTGCGGAGGGGATCGGGATCGCCGGGGTACTCCCATACGCACGATACCTGCAGCAGAGGAATCACCATGACGGCAGAATTAAGAAATCACTCAAGCTGGCATCCACGCCGAACAAAGACGACCTCAGGAAGGCCCTGCATCGAGATGCAACGAGAAAGGTTGATCTATTCTGGAAGCTCGACCTGAATGAACAGGAGAAGTGGGTGCCCGAACACCTCCGGACTTTGCAGGACCTGGATCCTGGAAGGGCGAGTCTCACAGCGTATCTGCAGATCCAAACTGACTCTTGATAGCGTACTAATTTAATATATTGCTACTACCCAGAGGTGAAAACCTCCGAGCCGTTAATCAAACTTGACACGGGCTGGAAATGCATCTATCCCAGAGATCCAGAACCCACGCTCGATGAGGTAATCGAGCAAGAGGCGGGGAAGTCGCGCAGAAATGTAGTCGTTGGTAAGCTGGATTCCCAGCGTTACAGAGAGACTAATTAAAAGGTTTTATAGCGTGTGGTGATGCCACGTTCACTCAAAGCATGCGGAGCAAGGTGTTGCAGATCATGTCCAGGGATAACATCATTGAATTTGTCGAAGTCGAATACCGTCCTCTGGGCTTCAGAAATCATGACGCCGAGCATGAATCCGCGAGGCTCTTGCGGAAGAGGGAACATAAGCGGGTCACAAGGCTAGCCGATCATTCGGGGGACGTTGAGCTTGCGCAGTTGCCGACAAGGGAGGAAAGAAATGTTTTGAGCAAGGCGCCTGGAATGCAGGTAATGGGAAAGGCGCGCGAGAATGATCGTGTCGAGAATGATCATGTCGAGAATGCTGCCAGCGTGCGTGCAACTGCTTTTGTTTAGTCAGCTTACGTTAATTGAATTTCTTGTTCCAATTGAGACTGTTTCAGTAACTAATTTCTAAGTAGTGATATTAAGATTCCGATTTGGTAAAGCCAGTATCCGTTTTCTAGGACTCAAATTTGATAACCTGAACGCTATTTCTCATGGCTACACCGCTATAAAGAGGTGCGTCCGTCAACTTCAACATTCTTCCCTCAGATTAATTATTTTAACTAGTCGTTCACTGCTTGATGCTGGCATCATACCTCGAGTGAAAAATCTTCCCCTATCATGTCACAACGCGAACTGCGAGCCTTGAACCAAGATGCGGGATCCGTCGGCAACGTTGAGCCTGATTCACCAAGGTCTTTGAGAAGTGGGAATGTCCCTAATTCACCAACGCGGACCAGAAGTGGAGGGAATGGCCCCGGTTCACCAACGCGGACCAGACGGACGCCACGGGCAGCAGCAGCAGCAGCAGCACCACCACCACCAGCACTAGCACTAGAAGGTGACGGATCGGCATTCTTCGACGCCCTCGCCGCCGATGCTGCGAATAACGAAACAGCTGCCGAGCATGTCAACACCCAGACAGCGGTAGCACATATACAAAGTGAGTCCGAAATTGTTCAGCGGGCCACCCCCGAACCAACAAATTATCAGAGGCCTCGCGTAGAAGACGCTGGTCCTACTGTTCAAGGTTGGAATTTTGGCAACATTGAGGGATCTCCAGCGCCTACAGAATCCACACCACCTGCTGCTCCTCACACCTCAGGAGGGCTCGTTGGCGGCGGTGGCCCTTCTGGAAGCGGACCTTCTGGAAGTGGATCCTCTGGAGCTCGATCCTCTGGAAGTGGACCCTCTGGAAGTGGCCCTACTGCTGCTGCTCATACTCCCTGGGTTGGGATACCTCTTGCTGTTGCTGGAGGATCGAGCAGTGGTGGTGCTAGGACCTCTCAAGCAACTCCCGCCCCTGGAGGATCGGGAAGCGGACCCTCTGGAAGGGGCCCCGCTGGGAATGCCTGCCTAATGTGCTCTCAAGAGGTTTCGATGCAGGCAGCATGCTCACTCCATCCTTGTGGTCATGGAGATACTCACGGGAGATTACACTTCGAGTGTATTAACGGCTTCTTTGTTGACCTCAGGCGAGTCCCAACTAGAACCGATGACAATCCACATTATAACGACCGTGATGTGAGCTGCCCAATATGCGATGCAGTTGTTCTAGAAGTGCACGGGACAGAGGGTAATATGGACACCCGGGAAATGTGGCCGCGTTATGGTGAACCTGAGGCTGCCCCGGCTGCCCCGGCTGCGGGTACCGCTGCTGCTGCCCTCCTAGCCGCACATCATGCTGGTACTGGTAATCTTCCTGAGGCTGGTACTGGTCTAGCTTCAGACACCATATCTGACATTGATCCTAATGATCAATGCCATGTGTGCCACGGCAGACTGGATCAGCCAGACCCGGACACAGGTTCCGATGACAAAGGTGCAATCATGGATTGCGGGCACGCCGGTTATCACTGGGCGTGCCTTGAAATATGGTATAGCGATTTCCACCGGAGGTATCCATCGAGGGCTATGGTATGTGTCGTTTGTAATGAGTTTGTCACTGAACTGCGTCAACTCCATCAGGATGGAACTTTTAGATCAGTGTCCGTTAACGGCAGATGGCCCACTATACCCTTTGGTAGGCCTAGGAATGATGCGGGTCGAGCTTTTAGGGGTACGACTACTACAACGACTACAACTGCTACGGGTCGGACGGCTGGAACAACTGATGCTGCTGGCACACGTCCGACGGGTGCTGGGGCTGGGGCTCTTCCTCGTGATCGTAGGTCCCTGTCCCCCAGCCCAAATCGGTCAGACACAACTATGCCGGATGTATCTCCTAGTCCCCAGCCTAGACGGGAGATATATACAGGGGGGCCAATACCACAGGGGTGGGTTGCGGATCAAGACAGAACTGCTCCAGGTGTTCGAATTCTGAAGAGAATTGATGCACTTTTCCCCGGAGGCAGGAATGGAAATTACCTTTTAGCATTCCCTAATAGGAACCAAGGCAACTTAGAATGTAAAGAGCTCGAGGATTCATCGAAATTCCCAGCCGAGACACGGCGTCAGTGGCTCGCAGACCATGGTGATCAGCTTACTGCAAAAACTCCAGCAATGAACTTAAGAGGTAGGGACTGGCGTCAAATTGAAATTAGAGCAGTGGCAAATGTCAACCAAAGGATCTATGTACGGGGAAACGAAATCCGATTGCCCAAGGTTCATGCAGTGACGATCGTTGAGACCGACTCTATAACAGGCGAAGGATCGGAGTTCTATGATCTTGGAGTACTTGTTCAAAAGTTTTCTCCTAGTTGTGTTCGACCTAGCATCGATGAGCATATTAGAATGACTGGGCAGCTATCTCCTCTTGTTCCGCCTCCGGGCCAGCGAAGAGGACAAGGTTCAGAATATTCGTGGGTGCCGCTTTCGAAGTAAGTTAAATAAAGGTATGTCAGAATATAATGCTAAATAAGTTAGTTTTCCCACCTATAATGCATGGTATACCTATGATGCCCGCGGTACAAGACGTCCTACACCTACTGTGATTGTCTTATTTAATGAAGAGGAGCAGAGGGAATACGATGACCTACTGCGCCGTAGTGCGCAGAGAAGAAGAGAGGAAGCTGGAGAGAGGTGAGTTGATCAAAAATTCTGAAACCGTGTAGTCTCATTGTTTTAGATAGTGTCCCCTTTTTCGTGGATAATGCAGAGGGAGTGGGAGGAGATCCGGTCGATAGGATTGCGGCATTGGAGGAATGGCAGGGAGTCCGAATTGGAAGAATGAATCGTGGCCAGCCGCCGTCTGAGTCGACCCTATAAAGCTTTTATCTCCTTTTTTGTTTTCTTGATCTACCTTCTTGAATATTTCTTTAGTCTAAGTGAGTCTTAAGAAATAGCCTTGTTTACTTCAAAGCGCATTATTAATAATCTATAGTGCATCAAACGGACTTAACCAGATTTTTCGTCGTCGCGCAGTGGAAATCTATTTAAGGGGAGAAGCGTTACGTGCCATTCCCCAGCACAACGAAGGACACTTAAGAGAAGCGTCTGAGTAAGTTAAAAATCTTCTAAGAAACATACTCTTACTCGTTTTATTAGACTTCGAGACGAGCTAGACAGAATGATAGAGCAACTAGAACGCACAGGGCCATGAAAGGGACGTGTCAACCCTGGCTTACCCCCCACGTTGGTAAACCCAGTTTGAACTCAAACCGAGCCAGTTAATAGTTCCACTATCGACCACACTGTTGGGATGCTTTCTCCTAAATCTAATCTTTAGTTTATTTTGCCATTATATATTAAGCATGCAGGGCTTTATAACTGGGATTGGCTATGTTTTTACGTTTCGAAGGGCATCATTAATAATCTAATAACCGTAGTACCTAATGAATTGTTTTTTAACCTTATTAAGTTACATTTCTGTCCCTCCCACGAACCGGCCGCCATATTCAGCACACTGCTGCGTATTCTCTGTGACATAGTCTTTTCGTTTATCGGGTATAATACCCTTGAATTGTGGTACTCAAAATATATGCAATTTCAAAAGTAAATTCAGGTTGAAACTATTGTATACTGCTGTCTTTGACCATTTGACTTTGTCTGATCCGAACTCCAGGCCCTTCAGCAAGTCAAGTCCTCAGATATTCAACCTGCTCAGTTAGTAAATGTTATTAAAATCCAGCGACGAAGTCGGACCTATCTGCGTCTGCCGCGGTATGGAGAGGCGCTTCTATGTACTTCCTCCACCCTACGCCTGATAGAGGCGTGTTCGTGATGACGTTCGTCAACTTTCTTGCCTAGCCTGGTACTAGTGAGTAGCTGCCACGGATTTCAGACTTGAACATACAAGATTTTAGCCACAATATAAACTGCCACTGCGATAATTGAAGTTTTGAAGAGACCCATTTTTGCGAATGGTTAAAACGGCTGTACAGTGATTGTTGTTTATTAGAAATAGCAGGGCCACAAAGTAATAAAGGAGAAGTTCCACGTCAGGATTCTGCTATTGCATTCTAAGTTCTGGTATTTGCATTCTGGATTGCGGCTTTCCTGCAACTGTTCTCCGGCATCTGCTAGTTCAACCGTTGACTACAGCTTCGCGAGCGTCTTCTCAATCGAAAGATCACGGAATTCAATTCTGCCCAACATTTCCCGAGTTAGTCCTCAAACCGCCCTCATTGAAAATTCGAGTTTTGGCATATTACCTAACACATGAAGATCCAAACGAATGTGATTAGAGTAATTGACGGTTATCATTCCATGATTACTGAGACATTAATATACTATCTTGAAATTGAACTTAATAGGACGACGTAACAGAAGCTAACTACGCCAATATGCCAGTAATTTGCCACCGCCGGCATTCATGATTAGGTTTAAACAGCAGTGAGAAACCTCGAATTGGATTATATTTGCCCCTCTTGGTATGGATACACGGCGATCTCCATAGTATGCTCCCTCATTATATCATGGACCAAGCCTTCAACTTCAATCCCCATCATAGCCATTTCATCAATAAACTTCTTCCAGTCCCTGCTTGCCGCCTTTTCCGTCCTCCGAACACTAGCCCTTGCTATCTCATACGTGTTGACATCGGCTGTGATCCCCTCGGAAATCTTCTCAATAGCCTCCTTTGCAGCCTTCATACGCTCCATGCAGTCATTGGCCTTCTCGTAGCACCCTTTATATTCTTGAACGAGCTCTCTATAGTCCAAATTCTGCTTGTATAAAACCTTGTTTTGCTGCCGCAAATTGGTGTTTTCAAGCTCCAAGAGAGCCACCCTCTCCTCTATCTTTGGGTACAACGGTGATTTCTGCTCAAGACGCCGTCTCTGTCGTAACGGGGCTGGTGGTGTGGGCGACAGGGTAAACCCTGATAAGGATGGTGGCGCTTTCGGAGATGGCGGCGGCGGTGACCACGACCTCGAACCTGGTGGCAGCGTTGGTGATGAAGGCAGGAAATAATTTGCCAGTCGCTCTGGTCTTTTGGGGCTTGGGAGTGGTGGAAGCGGCTTCTTCCTTTTGTCCAGTGCGGAGATGGACTTTGCCAGTAGCTCTTCCAGCTTCGATGCCATTTCCATAATAGAGCTCGCGACTGGAGAAGACAAGATTAGAATGACGATTGAAATTTGAATGGATTTGTGCTTTTACGTTTTGCGCCGCTCGTCGTAAGTATTTAAGAATCGACATACTGATTTACAGAATGGGTATGCTCGTTTCCGGTTTCCATAACCGTGAAAGGGGTTTTGCTAACCAGTGCACTCGATACCTATAAGTTCGACTGGCTCAGTCTCTCATATCCAGCACACTCATTGAATCCTTTAAAAAAATCCTAGGGTATCAAACATGCGGCCACCATCCACGAGGCCCCTACCTGTGAGCGAGGAACTCGCAGAAGATTCCTTCGCGGAGCGAACCCGAGAGGATTTTATCCTTGACCGGCCCATAGGACAGAAACAATCGGCTTCTTATGTATATGAACGGAGGAAAGGAGACGAGGAAAAGGATTTTGCACCTCATGTGCTCCAATCTTGCAACAAAGAACAATGGACCGTGCCACGTGCTCGACTGGTGAATATTGCGAGAGAGAGTCTATCTTTTGTCGCCACCCACTTTGTCTTCCCTGATCAGGAAGATGTTCACGTCGTATCTCAGGTCGCGGATATGTGTCTCGCAGACGTCATTGAGGCTATTGTAATGACGGAGGAACATGCATCAGCAATACTAACGAAAGTAAGTTCGCCTCACCACTCTTATGAAAGTGATGCTGAACCATGAGTAGGTTGTTCAAGCCCTATATGAGATAACGCACAGTGGGATCAGATATAATAATCTGAAGGCATCAAGAGTATTTATATCCAAGAATGGTGCTGTCCAACTGGGTAATTACTTTTCCCAATTCGCATCTTCCGTCCTAACTGTTCCAAGCAAATTTCGCGCCGCGGCTGTGCCCGCAGTATCTTGCAGGCTCCGAAAATCCGGATTGTGAAGATGTTGCCAACTTGGCATATCACATCGTAGCCAAAAAGAAGCGAATACAGCAGGAGTCTCAGACTTCGCGGCAAAAGAAGCTGCAACTGAAGTCACGGGGCGGAGAGGTCAGCATTGATCCGGGCCTGAGCTCCGAGCTTCTGGATTTCCTCCAGGCTTGTGACAAACGTGATATGGGCCAGCTGATTAATGTGAGTTGGGGCCATAACAAAACTAATATACATGCTAAACCCTTTTCGATTAGCACAGATTCTTGGGCGTGAGTGGGCGATGTTTGATCCCGCTTGTCTATAATGCTGCCAGAGTTGCTGATCTGCCTTGAAATTCTTCACAAAAAAAGAACCGACTGGCAGGAGAGATAAAGATTTCTTTGGCTGTTTGATCTGCTAGGGTAGTTATAATAATAGGAATCTGACGCAATTCTGTTAACCTCGGAATTGACTTGTCCACGGTCTCACCACCTGCCTTTTGTGGATAGGGTGATCTCCGGAATTATTTCAGACAAATTGTGACTCGAGGGTTTCTTTAACTGGTAGGTCCATGGATGGATAAGAGAAGCGTTGTTGGATTTGGGCTATGGATGGAGATAGATGCAATAATGAGACAGTGCTGCGCTAATGCACGAATTAAACTTAGCTCGCCGTGCTCAACAATCCTTACTAGCCTATTCCTACGCTCCTTTGATTTTCTTATCAAAGTACTTATGGACAAGGTCTTGTGCCGACCATGTCATGTTAGGGCTTTGCCTCTTTTCCAAGGTTGGACTCCTGGGGGTTGTACCTAGGAAGAAATGCTTACCCCTTCCCCGATGTTCTTTTGATAGAGCATAAGTCCTCTCTTCCGGATCCTTCTCACGTCTGAGATTATACGATTGATCCTCGCCCAGAGGCGGTAGCCATATGCTTACATATCGCCTCTCTTCGACCTTCTTGCAAACTTCAGGCTTTGAGAAATATCTCCGCGGCTTCGCTTACAACGGTGGCGTTCTTTGTTTCCTGCTTGGTCCACCTGCGGTAAAGTTCCTGGAATGCTTCATGATCCTTGCCAGTTCTGGTCAGAATTTGTCGCCTTGCCAAATACAAGAGGACTTGCAAGAAGATACGGAGATTGATTGACGCCTCCACTGAACGTGGATTCGTACGGGGCTGCTCGTTTTCAATGGAGCGACTCACCGGAAAACCCCAGTCCACAGACTCCCTCGACGATAGCTGCGCACGAAAGGTCAGACCTCCACTCAACGTCTTGGCCCCTCGCTAATCAGTGGTTGCAGAGGAAATCTGAAAACACTGATGCCATTCAGAATGGTGCAAAGAAATGTCGAACAGATGGAGATGATATTGGGTGTAGCATAACTCAAATCACTAGGCAGGGCTGCACGAAAAGAGGCAGCCGTCGAACGGCGGACGAAGAGAATCATACCCTGCCTGATTCATCATCTGATGAAGATTGCATCATATTAGGTATGCTCTTACTTCTAGATACGGCACCAGAATTTTACTGATAGCCTTACCCACCTTAGGCGTAAGAGCATGTCAAGACTCCGGGAACGACCAGTCGGATCCTCTACATGTCGACCGCCTGTCGAAGAGGATTTCCTCGTTGACCCAGAAGCAAAGAAGCAGTTCTGCTCCGCCACATACCAAAGCCTCCACAGCATCTCGTCACACTAGCAACTCTCTTTCGACGCGAAGTAAAATCCAGGAGGTTTCGAATGCAGAAGCGATACCACGCAGGGAACAGAAAATGGCTTCAGCTCTGAGGCCAATCGAGCTAGATAGCAGAGACAGTACATCCCGAACCAGAGGCCGGCAATCTTTGACCAGGACGATGTCTACAAACTCTGATCCTTCATCGTTACACCAAATGAAGCCTGTGCGTCCCGGAGACCCGCATTATTTAGGAGCAAGCCGGCCAGATAATCTTCATGGAAAATGCGTCAAGATCGGAATCAACAGTCTACTGAATCCTATCCCAGGAAAGCATACGAACCTGGGATCAAATATCCCCTCAACGGACTCGCAAAATACGAGATCAACAAGCATAGAGGCACCTGCCTCGAACTTGCTTCCTACCCAGAGTGGCACCTCGTACAGACGGTCGTCCTCAGCAGCCAGCAAAGCATCAATATCTCTTCAACATGGCAACCCAGAGAAGACTTCAGTAGAGCGAATTTTGATGCCCCGTCCCGAGCCTAGCCAGCCGCAGCAGCGGACACCCCAAGAGGTTGGTAGTCTTTTTATCCAGCGGAATGATGGACTGCGGACGGAGCTACCGATCGACTGCCTCATGTCACGAAATGTGGTTGACTTCTTCAAATCCTACTCTCAGATTTCCAGAGAACATGAGGCTCCGGTATTGAGATTTGAAATGTTGAATGTGAGTTGGTTAGGGGATCGTATAAGTACCGTAGTCCGGGGGGATTCGCGCAGCTTTGGACTCCTCAAAGAGACCATCTGGAACAACATTTTAGAACTCCTACGGAGAGATCCAGCATTTGCTGTGTTCCAGGTATTGGTCACGCCTCCTCCACGACAAAGGGGAAGCAATGAAGTAGGAACTTCTTTGAACTACTGGAGGGACTTGATGGGCAGTCACAGAGCACTGAAGACATCAGGGGGACTGACTCAAATTCGACAGCCTACCTTACCACAGGCACCACCTCAGAGCCGACAAGTCGAACAAGTGGACAGTTCGTCGTCGGTTTTACAAGTGGCCGTTCGCATCCAGAAGGATGTCTTTGGCAAGCTTAGCCATTGCTATAGCTCGGCCGTGCTAAACCCGAAGGTCACCAATGCAGAATTTTTCGCCTGGTTCGCCGACGAGACCGGCTATGCTTGCCCTTCGGGACCTCCAGAGTTGAAGTTTGAGTTTCGAGATGCAATGCCTTCATCCAAGTCTAGCGTTATCGCATTAGCAGACAAGGAGCATTTTGAACGCATGAAACGAGATATTAAGCCGCAATGGGATCTTGCTGCGACATATCTTCCAGAATTGTTTGAATTCGCTATTTTTGTCACGGCGCCGGGGTGGGCTATCGGGCGAGGCTGCGAGTGGTAGTTGATTTTTCTATCATACCAGAACAACTTTCTGTTAGCGAGGTCTTTTCCAGAATATAGGTAAATATTAGACCTGCTAGAATCGCAATGGAACCACCTGCTCATTGATCGCTTCCCTCCCCCACTCGCTGACTAATTAATGCCCAAAGGCACCTCCACCTCATTCGACACGGCCTCCGGCCTATGAGCTCACCTATCTCTTCTCTTTTATCATCTACGGGTCACCCCAACCTCTTTCCCTACGGCGGTCGTGTTTAAATCTGCTTTACTCAAACCAAAATCATCTCTTCATTCTCAATATAAACAAAAATCCCCGCTCTAATCCCACTTTCCCAACATGTACAGTCATCATTTCAATCTATTCCATTCCTCACCCTTACTCTCGCTTCCACTCTCCTCCCCTAATACTTCCGTTTCTGCCGCTTCCACCAGTACCCTCTGCCATCCACAATACTCGCACTCACATCCCTCAACTTCCACCGCGCCCCTCACCTCCCGCTGCCACACTCCCGATCGATAACACTGCCTCAACAACCCCTCCACATCTACCTGCGACGCCTCATCTTCGCCAAAGTCAGGCTGTCTACTTTGCTGACTCCAATCTAACGACTTTCGCGCCCTACCACTCAGTCAGCCCACACATTCCAACCGCCTCCTTTCTCCAACTAACCTCGCCGTCAACCCAACATACACTCGCAACACCTCGTTGCACTCTCGCCTCTCTCGCAATATCTCCTCCCGAGACCGCACCACATCCCTCATGCGCCCTCTAACGTACCTCACATATTGCGAGTCCGATATCCTGTCCAAATACTTCCCATCTGACATCTTCCTCATATCCATCGGGCCCAGCAGCTCCCTCATCTCCCGACACAGAGAACGCACCACCTTCAGATCCTCCAATGACAACTCATCTATCACTAACAACCATACCTCCGGTGGCAACCTCCAACCCACTTTCCGTCCCCCAGAAGGCAAACTCACAGCAGGCTGCCAGCGCCTACACACCTGCCGCCCCTTCAACTTGTCTGCTCCCGCCCGCCACACTACCCCATCACATATCCTCAGCCCTCCGTACCCACCCCGCAGCACAATAATCTTCCTCAACTCATCCCTCTCTCGCAAAATATACTCCATCTCCTTCATGAACGTCGCCTCCCCCGTCTCCTCTGCCAAATCATCAACTGATGAAATATTTCCTCGAGGTGCCATTTTTGCTCCAGTAAACCAGGCAACCAAACTCTTCAAAACAGAAATAAAATATGGTGGGCAGCCTGCCCATCATATATAAAGAGCTTCACACTAACACTTCACCCCTTCTATTACTCTTCCATCACGGTTCCACCCTTCGGAGCAGGTGGTTCCTTTGAATGGAACCAAATGGATCACACTCTCCGTTGCAAATTATGTTGGAAAGAGAGCCGGGGAGGGAGACCACGATGCATGGCAGAGAGAAGAACATGTCACGGGGACTTGCTTGCCCCGTGATCTAGCCAAGCGCTCACACGGCAAGGTTACTGGAACGCGCGAGCATGGGGTTCAAAATCCAGCTTCTCGGTTTACTAAATTTGGAACTGGAAACCTGGATTCATTCTTCAATGCAGATCTACAGATGGCACGGATCAGAGCGGCGCAGACTCAGGCGTCACCAGATCTACGACAGCAGCTGAAGCCCACTAAGATTGATGAGCTCCGCCGATATGTATGAAAGATTCTCAGCATGTCCTGAAATCCTTGGAGAACTTCCGAAGTGATGGTGCTGTGCAATTTACATAATTAGGATAGCCATGTGATCAAAGGAACAGAAACCACATCTGCTATGCACAAGGGTGAACCCTATAGACTACACTTCTAAGATAGAAATTCAAATATAACTTTTAAGGCTATAATTTATTACTAAATCCAGAGAACACTTTCTTTTTATAGCGAGTCTGAATATTAATTTATTAAAAGTTCTCTGTAATAGCAAGAGTGCTAGAGGGCAACAGGAGGGATCGCAATAAGCCTGAATAAGTAGCTGAAGTAAGGGTAATAATGTATATTGCGTATCAAGCAAGCAGTATGCATTATCGTGAGACTCAAGCTTGCCGTTCTGATGCGGCAAGGACAACTCCTATATAGGGATTTCAACAATATCCCATCATTAAGACTCTGCGGTCAGCCCTGTCAAGGCTTCCTATTGTAAGCCTTGTTAAGGCTTTCTGCTGCAACAGCCCTAGATATAGCCTTATTAAGGCTTCATGTTAC
>AYLM01000457.1:0-33877 GCA_001625345.1 Cairneyella variabilis | reverse complement strand
GCTGGGGGCAGGGCAGTTCTGTTGTTGCGTTGACGGAGGTGTAGCGCATCACACCCTCGAAATGGTCATTCGGGTAGCTCGATTGGAGACGCTCGAGGCCGCTCGTGAGCCAGCTTGGGGGTGGAGGCTGTAATGTGTTAGTAAAAAGGGGAAATTTTGTGCAAGGAAAAGCAAGGCAAGAACGTTGTAGAAATGACTTTGACAACTTTGACTTGTCGAATCAAACGAAATTGTTCAAGGGGAGGAAGGTCAATCATTGTCAGGAGGACGAGAGTTAGGAGAGTAGGTTGGATTGGTAGCGTAGGAGAGAAGACGCGAAAAGCGACGAGGAGCATAAGGGAGAACTCTCACAGGTGCAGGGAGTGCTTGTCCTGGTGGAGGTGGAGGGGGTGCATCAACTCTTCCAATCTGTTGACCTTGAGGAACAGGGGTTGTCGACGGGGGAATAGCTTGATTCTGCAATCCAGGCGTCGATGGTGGTCCCATAGCTCCAGCAGTGGGTGTACCTAGAGATGATTGTGCACGGTTGAAGGTTGGGGTCGATTGTAGATTCGAAGGCCGGTTGCCACTCTTCAAGTCTCGCATGAACTTCCTGAACTTCTCTCTTCCAATCTTCAGCTTCACGATCATGATGGCGTTCTCTGGGCTCTCTTCACGTGCAGTTCCTCCAAATCTTCGTGCGGATGTCCGGGTCTCGTGGTGATGTAGGGTTGCGGCTTCAGGAGTCTCTGATCTTCCAAGGTTGGCCATCCGTTGTTGCGCCGCGTTTGCAGCACCTCTCATAGTTCTCGTTCTGGCAGTGCCAGTATTGAGATTCGACAACGCAGGAGACTCGGGCGCGGAATCTTCGCTCTCTGATGATTCCGTGAGATCTCCAGCACCTGTTGCGCGTTTGCCCTTCGCAGCAATGCGCTTGTACAATCGACTATCCTCGACTTTCTCCGCAGCTCCTGGAATGACCGAAGAAACAACCAATGTCCGAACTGTCCGTTGTCTGTCCTTCAGATCTGGCAGTGTTGGTCCACCTCGTCTGTTCACAGATCTCTTCTGTCGTCTCTGTTCTCTCGACCATATAACCTCACTTCTCTCCAGATCTGCCTCACTCATTTCGTACAAGTATGGAGCATATTCTCGAGCCTGCTGTTGCGGTCGGAACACGGATGGTAAAGGAGAAGGAAGGAATGAAGCAATCAAATCGGCATCCTCCAAAGGTCGCCCATCGAATGGATGCCCAACAATGTACAAACTTCTAGTGAAAAGCTGGCTCTGTTCCCGAATGCAATGCGCAATCGCCGTAGTAAACTCCCCAGACAACGACAACTCTCTAGACATGCTCTGCGCAAACTCCTCGGGCGAGTTCAAAGGATTGTTGATCTCCCACTCGAACTTGTCTTCCAAGGTATGCGGTCCAATCGTAATATTCAGCTTGATGAGAATCCGCATCTCCTCATTCTTGTACGCCAAGTATGGCAATTCTGGATCGAGCGCCTCTTCTTCGATATACACCTGGGGAAAGAAGTCTCCGAGCTGGTCGTGCAATTGCTTCTGGATTTCGTCGAGGACTGGGTTGGCTGCAGGCAGCGAGAGACCTAGATCCTCCAACAGTTGCGTCGCGAAGAGATCTGGATGAACGACTCGGTCGTGGAGGTTCCAGGTGAACGTATCCCGCAGCTTGACCTTGTCATAATCCAGATCCAAACGTATAGGCACCAACTCTTCAACTTGTTCTGCCTGCTGCTGCAGCTCCTTGCGCTTGATTCTCAGCTTCGGCGTCTTTCGATGTCCTAATCTTGGCTTTTGGTGGGGATACATCACTTTGAATGGGCCATCCGTATGTCCGTTTCCATAACCGCTATAGCCTTGGCCGTAAAGACGGCTTGGAGGGAACCATTGTCGATATTCATTGCGGACTTTCCTGTAGTCTTCAGTCTCGTTGCGCACCCGCTGGTAGTCTGCCTTTCGCTTTGCCTGGTCATTGAGGATCGCCGAGGTATGGATGAGGTCTCGGTTGATGTATTGATCGAGAAGGATCTTTTCAAAGTCTTCTTTGGTTCGCTCACGATGGGTTAGGACCATGGATTGAGGTGCATCGGGAGCATTTGTTAAGGCTTCAGCATCCGAAGATGCCTGCTGGGGGTCGGGAGCCATCGCGACAACATTCGCGACCACTTTGCGACAGTGTTGGAATGCTGGCACGCAGCCAGTGACAATAGGGGTTTGGGTTGATGAAGTTGCCGTGAAGATGAGGCGCGCGAATCTGCAAGCGCGTTGATGCTGAGCTGAGGAATAACATTACGGGGGTCGGTGAGCGCAAGGGTGGCAGTTGGCTCCTGGCGGCAGCGAGGATCATTTGATATTGGTGGTAAAACAGCCACAAATCTATTATACTACGGAACAAAGAGAGACATTTCAAAATCTGTAGCCTGTGAACAATTCTGAATCAAATAGTTTCATTGATTGTAGCGTAATGATTCTACATGTACAAAGCAAGGGAAAGGGGCTAAGGCAAACATTTCCTCTTCATTTTCACTTCAAAACTACTTAATTAGGATAGTAATTATATATCTAGTTACAACACAAGAATAACCCCGTCCACTATTTTTCATTGAATTCCACCATGACTTCGACCTCAATTTCCAACTTCAAATTACAAGGATGCAGCGGGAAGAGTGGAACTAAGCGAAACACCAGGGACCACCAGCCCACACAAGTCAGACAGTCAACAATCCCGACTCGAGCGGCAACAACCCCTCTTCCACTTCTCCAAACCACGCATTCTTCACACAACAGACTCTACGAAACCCACACATTCCTTTCAGTATCCGACATCATGGCCGAAAAGAAAGAGACCGAGGAGATTGGTAAGTCAGCTTCCATTTGCTGTGAAGAGCATTCGTGGTGGGCTCTCAATACCCCGCTATCCTCGAAGTCTCTTCACGACAAGAGCTCGAATCTTGCTTTGCGGAGATGTGCTGATGCCCATTTCTGCAGACTACACTCTCAACAACCCTGATACCCTGACCAAGTACAAGAGCGCCGCTCAGATCTCCCAGAAGGTCCTGGAGGCTGTCACCAAACTCTGTGTGGCCGGCGAGAAGATCGTGACTATCTGCGAGAAGGGAGACAAGCTCTTGGAAGAGGAGATCTCCAAGGTCTACAGAGGAAAGAAAATTTCCAAGGGTATGCGCTGCGTATCGTTCCGTATTCCGTCGCGTCTGACCATGTCCCAGGAATCTCTCACCCGACCACAGTCTCGCCATCCGCCTTCGTCACCCCATATACCCCACTCACCTCCGATGAACACGAAGCCGCAGTCGTGATCAAGGAAGGAGAGGCAATCAAGATCCAGCTGGGCGCGCAAATCGATGGCTTTGGAACGATAGTCTGCGACACCATCCTGGTTCCATCCGCCGAAAATGCCGCTGGAGAAATCAAGGGCCGCGATGCAGACCTGTTGTTGGCCACGCACTATGCGAATGAGCTCCTGCTTCGGTTGATGGTTCCTCCTGGACTGCTGGCAACAGGTACTGACGAGGAGAAGGCTAAGGCTGCTAAAGTCAAGCCTCCCACTCAGAGCAAGATTACAAGTCTCCTTGAGAAGGTCGTGAAGAGCTACGATTGCAACCTGGTCGAGCACACTACGAGTTGGCAATTCGAGCGGAATGAGATCGAGGGAAAGAAGAAGATTATTTTGGCTCCTGGTGATGGCACCAAGGGCGAGGGTACTCCTGAGGTTGGTGATGTTTGGGGTGTTGAAATGGGCGTGAGTCTGGGATCTGGCAAGATCAAGAATTTCGAGAACAGAGCAACCCTGCACCGGAGAACTACTCTTACGTACGCCTTGAAACGACCCAGCTCGAAGAAGATCTTGAATGAGGTCGTTAAGAAGTTCGGTACTTTCCCTTTCAGTTTGCGTCAGCTGGAGGATGAGAGAGATGCGAAGGTCGGTGTTGTTGAGTGTGTTCGAGGCAATGTCTTCAGACAATACGAAGTGGTTGGCGACAAGGATAACGAGCCAGTTGGACGACTGCTCACCACCATTGGTAAGTCGGCTTTCCCATTTCACTCGCATATCTAACCTGGAACAGCTATCACAAAGAATGGTCTGCAAAAGTTGGCCGCACCTCCGGCTCCAGACTTGTCAAAATTCAAGACTGACAAGAAGATCACCGACGAGGAAGTCCTTGAGATCCTGAAGCAACCGCTGGCCAAGGAGACGAAGGCCAAGAACAAGAAAAAGAAGAAGCCAGCCAAGAAGGCTGCAGCAGCTGATGATGATGATGATGACGACGATGATGACAGCGACGATGAGTAAATGGGCAATTTTGAGCATCTCACGGACTTGAGTATCTCACGGATGGGAACGAACTGATGATCACATGATTGGCCTTATGCGAAGAGGCGTTTCTGTATGATACAGACTTCTCGTCTCTGCTTTCTTGCTGCGGACACTGCTATGGGGCTTGTTCAAGCACCTTTTGCTCTAGCCGTGTTTGGCCTCGTTAGTCGAGGTCTTCGCGAAGTCATCTCGTCATGGTGCTTTTCTGGCTTGGCAATTTTCAGAAATCGCATCACTTGTGGATTCAGAGCATTAGAGCTTCTCGAAGAATTGAGATATGCAGCAAAATATCGTTGTCCTTGATTTTCGGTCTCGTGAAATCACTACGTGACGTGCTCGAACCCCTTCGCTTCACCAAACACACCCCATGAAATTTTCCTCTTTCCCCTCCCCCCCATCAAAAACAGTGAAGATTTCATCTGGCCCTCGATGATTTCTCCTATTGGGATATTGATCTACTCTGCGATGAAGATTTCGCGTCGTGAGGAACTTCGGGTCATTGCATCATCGGTGTCGTATCCAGTTCTGCCTGTATGGGCGGAAAAGGGGCTAGCCTAGAAAAGGGAGGCAGACTCGGCAAAGAAATGCATCACCTCGGAACAAAATTTTCTGCAATTTATGAAAACAGACACAATACCACGATGAATAGCAACTGATGCTTCTTCGAGATCACCTTTGTCAGCCGTAATCTGAGCTGAATTCTGTTCTAAAGGATCCAGCGGCGTCGAGCAAAAGGAGAGACTTTTTTGATGAGTCAGGAGAATTACGCCACCGCTGGATCTTTGGCTCCCAACTACATAAGGAATGCAAGCGACAGCAAACGTGTTGGGATCTGAAATTGGCGGCCTGCATCTTCTTTCAGCGCACGAAATGATCCGAATATACTGCAAGTGATAAATTCAGTTCCTAAACGGAATACTTTGTCACATCATCAAACCCAGAAGCGACCGCAGGCCCAAGCCCCTTGTCTCTTCCCGTTCAGGCCTAACACGCTACCCTCGCTTCAGTGCCTCTCGCGCACTACCCGATCGGCCTTCGATAAGAAAGCTCCCCTTTCGTTTCTCACCTTCCACCTGACATCTTCACCTGACTGTATCTGTAAAGATACGTCTTGCGTTCTCTCACCTTCCGGCTAGCCGAGGGGTGATTAATTTCTGCACTCGTTTTGCACCTTTATTTCCGAGGGCCAGATCGAAGATTCTCGCCTTCTGGACGAAAGGCGGAAAGGAACCACTGCTCGCCTTCATCACCACCTGACATCTTCACCGTTATACGTTCACCTCCGGGTCAAAGATATCTCTTGGATACTCTCAACTCCCATCTCGAGGGGTCAGAATCACATCAAGAGTTATTTGAATCTCTTTACTGCTGCGTATAGGCAGACTTTTACCTCAGAGTTTTCTGGCTGACACGGCTGTTTTGGTGGAGTTTGCCGACTGCCAGGGGCTAGTTCTAGCGACCTCGCTTCGCGAGAGCTTTCTCCTTCCTCCATTTCACTCAATTAACCAAAACCACCAACGCGTTCACACCTCGAATCGCGAACCGAGTCAGAGTGCATGCAGTTGCAGAAGAACGCAGTAACTACCTATGTCCTTCAAAAGCTTGCCCCTTACTAATCGTTGCGTAGTTGCACTGAACTCGGCTGGCGGACTCGCGGTCGCAAGAAAGGGAGGTGGTCGAATCGCCGCAACGATGGCGACCCCAATTCCCCGGGAGACTCGCTCTCGATATTCGAGTCCCTACGCAAATCCTCCTGCAAATGGCCAGGCAGAGCCAAAGGATACTGCAATGGCAGATGCGGCGCGCCCAAAATCCACGACGGGTAGCTGGGTCGAGCCTCCTCTTCCTACTCCTCGTCCAAGCTTCGCAGAGGCCGGTATCGAACGTCACGGAGTGGTGCAGAACATGGCAGCATTGGGTACGCGGCCCAGCCTGAAGATCATGAAGATGGCTACGAAACCCGAGAGTGAGAGTGTTGGAAGACCATTCAAGAGAGCAGGCGCCTCGGCCGTGTCCACTCCAAGCGAATCTGTCATGACTCCAGAGCCGGCTACCGTTCCTACACGACCTGGTTCATCCGCAGCCAACATACCAGAGGAAGTTGAGAGTGCACCTATCACGCCTATCCAACATACGAGTGACGAGAAGAGTGAATTGGCACCGGTTGTGGACACAAAGCCTGCACAAGGAGTGTTCCAAAGCCAACAATCTCCTCTCCCGAACACTGAAACCCCTGTCGTCCGATCTAATTCACAACCAGAGCTATCCCCTACATCTTCTCCGGTCACACCATCATTGGCGCCGTCTCTGATGCCCCCGCCCGGTCCAGTCATTGGTCCAGATGGCCTTCCCGAGGTAAACATCGAGTTTACAGACAGGGTGGTTGAATCCGCTGTTCAGGACGCATTGGATCGAAGAAGATGGCCCACTGCATATGCTCTTCGAACTTTCTACGATGACAATAGAGGAAATCTGAAGGCTGTTCGCTTGCTTGAGGCTATATACAACAAGAGAGCTTCACAGGATGACAATGATGATTTCCACAAACTCATCGCCAAGAGGAAGCGAGACGGTAAGAAGGAGAAGACTGCAGAGTACTATTTTAATGGTGATGGTACCGACCCAGCGCCTCAGCCAAAGATTCTGTCGCTCATCAACGCCATCAACCCCCCCGTTAATGCGCCATATATAACTCCATATGGTCGACCTGTTTCGCAACAACGAAGCTCATCGATCAACCTTTCATCGGTTTCTGCATCTCCACAGAAGGAGCAGGACCACGAGCATATCAGCAAGAAGCATCGCAGCAACAGTTTTCAACCTGTGAATGCTGAAGTGAACGGACTGAACTCCATGAACGGCACGATGTCATCGACCTCGCCTTCCAAGGCGAACGGAACATCTCAGAAAGGCACGCCGGGCAAGAAGAGAAGCAACTCGATGTCCAGTGACTCGTCGTTGTCGTCAGTTGACGAGAATATGGTGGATGGAGAGATCGAGCTGGACTTCTCGACCCCTCCGGGCGCTGCCGCATCGCCATCGACAGCAACTCCAGCTGCACCTGTGGCGCCGTTGAGTGGAATCTCGAGCAGCTTCTTCAACCTTCTGGGTGGTAACGCGAGCGCTGATTCGAAACCTCGCTTTTCGCCCTACGCCAACCCAACCAATTTCTCGCGCGCTGCGTCGGATATCGAGACCCTAGTCCGCAATCAGAACCGACCAATCACAGCACTCCCCAAGGCAGGCCCCAAAACATACACTTTCTCGACCGTCACTACTGCGCACACTGCACACGCGCCTTCTTCCTCCACTAATAAATCGTCCGCCAACAACGCTCATCCTTCTTCGTCAACCAAAAACACCAAGTCATCATCCACGGGTGCGATGGCGCCTGCTGCGCTCGTCCAGACTTCTTCCACCTCATCATCTCTTTCGGGCTATCATCAATTCCCTTACAGCAAGAAGAATCTTGGAAAGTTCAAGAGTTACGTACCTGTTGAGCCAGAGAGCGATCAGGTGAAGGCTGCGAAGCGCAAAGCCAAGGAGCTCACCAACCGCAACATTCAACAGGAGAGTGACGAACGACATCGAGTTCCCATTCCTCCTCCCAAGCCTCAGCCGCCTCCAGTTCCTCAGCTGCAGGAACCGGAGGACGCATCAGATGGTGGTGATTCTATCGCTGCCAACACGGTTGCTACTCGCAAGGCGAGAGGCCGACCACCAAAGGAGCACCTGCGACTCATCAATAAGAGAACCCGCCAAAACAACAAATATAACGATGAATCAGAAGATCTAAGCTCTCCAACTCTTCTGTCTTTCCAGCCAGATCAAGCACCAGGCTCCGTTGCGACGTCCCGTGCTGGCACACCTGCATTTTCCCAAGGGCCTGCGACACGCAAGGCAAAGACAGGCACTGGTCTACGTGTCAAGACATCGTAAGTCATCGAAATTTTACGTATGACGTCGTTCTTTCATCACGCAAGATCCTTTATTTCATCGAGCAGCTCTCTTTTCATCGATCTATCTCTTTGTTATGGTCGATGACGCAGCCTTGAAGTTCTTGAATGCTTTGTTGTCGCACAATGCGACCAATCTACCATCCCCATTTCCAGCCCCATCATCTTCGACTCGAATCCCCAAGAACCCTCGAAGATGAACTCTACTGATGCGATACTTTTGATGCAGACCAATGAAGAAGAAGGGAGGCACTCTTGCTGGTATCCCGAGAGCAAGCGGTGAGCGAACCAGCCCCGTTGGCAACGGTGCTTTTGCTCAGGACAAGGTAAGCCTATTTTCTTCCGCTGCAGCGTCCCGAAGCTGGATGCACGGCTTCTACTTCTGTCAGGCTCCGTCGCGATGGGTTTTGCGATGGTTTCCTCGAGTACTCGATGGGTGAAGGCAGAGTTTGTGTTCCCAGACAGGCCGTGCTACGAATGCCCCCCCGGCCCGTAAGGAAAATTACAAACGCTGGGGCGGCAATCTCTGCACTGTCACCTCAGCGCACCAGCACCCTGCATTTTCCGCCATAACCGAATCACCCAACCAATGCCCTGCCCCCCACTGCATCGCCGAAAACTCGCCAGTGCAGACTCGCCACCTTTCTCCCACCCAGGGATTAAGGATTCCATCTCGTCTCAGCGTGCAATCGTGTTCCAAATTTAAACTCCGATGCTGACTCATGGTTACAGGATGACAACGATGAGTACTGCTCTGCGTGCGGTGGAAGCGGCGAGCTGGTTTGTTGCGATGGATGCACTCGTTCGTTCCATTTCAGATGTGTCGACCCGCCCATGAGCGAGGACAACCTCCCAAGTGAGTGGTATTGTAATCATTGCCAAGTCCGGCGCGATGGACCAGGCGATCACATCTCCGGAATCTTCGGCCCTCTTCTCAGCCATCTGGAGCAGAACAACCCGAGCGCTTTCCATCTTCCCAAGTACATCCGAGAATATTTCGTCGATGTCAAGACCGGACCCGAGGGAGAGTACGAGGAAGGCCCTTCGGTGAAGCCAAAGTAAGTCCGATTTCTTCTCGTTTCCGTACTTGTACTAACGGATTTCTAGGAGCAACAAGGCAGGTTACGAGGAGGCTCCGGATTATTTCAAGTTGAAGGATGCCAAGGGAAAGACCATTCTTTGCCACGAGTGTCATGGAGCAGCGCAATATCCCGATCGCATGATCATCCCATGCAGTTACTGCGGCCTCTCATGGCACCTGGATTGTCTCCCAGTTCCTCTGGCCAAGGAGCCGGCGCCCGGTCGGCAATGGCGCTGCCCTGCTCACATTGATGACCTGCTCGTTACTCTTCCAGCTCTCCTTGCACCAGCCCATCGCTTCCGCAAGATCAAGGGCGCGTCGGCTGTCATTCCTGCCGTTTCCCGAGGCATTAGAAATAACGGTCACATCGAGATTGAGAACGAGCCAAGCGAAGACGAGGAAGAGGTCGGGTTTTACGAGTTGAAGGAGTTTGGTCATGTCTACAAGCTTCCAGAGCGAGGGATCAAGCTTGACTTCATCTCTAAGTACGTATCATTGAGTCAATTTGCGATGCTTTTATTGATAATTTACAGGGTCAAGCGCGATGGTGGTGGATATCTTCCTGCTCGTTTCGCACAAGAACGTCCGAAGAAGCCTGTTGAGCCTGCTTGGGACCAACGCACCTTCGCTGAACAACAAGCAGCCCTCAACCTTGCCTCCATTCGTGCTCAGGAGCCCACAGGAGATGCGACCAACAGCCTCATCACTGCTCTTCTGGTGAGTTTCATGCTACGTGTCTCATGACGTAATTAGTGTCAGATGCTAATAGAAGCGCAGACCGAAGCCCCGCCAGCTGTGATCGATATGATCGCGCAAGGATCTGCAGACAACATCGCCAACTGCAAGATCACTAAGAATGACAAGCAAGGCCTTCTCGCTTTGAAGGCAGTTATTGAGGCTCAGCTTGCTTCTATGGAAATGGATTTGGATGCCCCTGAAAAAACTAACAAGATCCCAGAAATCCCAGCCGAAGCCGCCAACCCGGAAACTGCGGACGAGGATACCGAGATGATGCTCTGATTCAATTCGGAGGTCGCTTTTTACTCAAACTGTTTGTGTGTGCTGGGAAGATTTCCACCCTCAGCTCCGAAGACGCGCATTCTATTTCCGTCGCATTGCCAAGGATTCCGGCTTTTACGAGACAGTCACATGATACACCTCCTGACGATCATACCCGGCGAAAAGCTTTCTTGTAGATGAGTATCTCTCGTCTTCGCCCTCTGGACTCGCCGAAAGGTCTTCCTTCTTGGAACATTCTTTTCGTTTCGATGATCGAGATCCGATGGACTTCATTTCGGCTGGCTGGGTTTCTCCACGGCAACGTGCGCAGATCACAAACATACTCATTTAGTTTTTTCCCGCTTTCTTTTTCTCTTGATAGCATCTAGCATTTTATGTGCACGCAGCACTCATGTATTGTATTGATATGGCGTACTGGTGGTGGGGTTCCATTCGACTGAGAGCTGGATACCAAACTAAGCCGACTTGGGATCCCGAATTTGCAGTGGACGGAAACTTTATTTGGAGGGGGGGGGGAACCTCAATAGCAGTGGAGGAGATGATTGATCGCGTGTCTGGGAAGGAGACGTGGTGGATGGAGGAGAATGTTTCACGTGGCAGAGATGTCGAAAAGCAAGGCAGTGCAGTTGGTCAGGAAGGGAGAAAAGATTTCGCTGCTGCGGTTTTCGTTTCCCGGGAAGCCAGGAGATGTACTTACTGAAGAGAAAATAGATGCAGAAGCGGAGAAATCGACAAATATATAATCACTGAGTGCTTTTCTTGTGATGTGATGTGACTGATCAAGTTGGAGGCTCTTAAAGGACTTGGTGTTGTAGCGAGCGCGCCCATGGTCAGTCGCACTCAAGATTCGATGAGCTTCACGTCAAACGCAATCTCGAAACTCTGAACACTCCGTCATGCCTTTAGTTCAATTATCCGTTTCTGCATCATGGCCATGGTCCATTTTCACCTTCGTTGCGGCCAGCATGGCTAAGTATCCAGGGATTTCCAGTGCAGTTTTGCTCTCCGCGCAAGGTCTGCGCGCGAATTTTACCGCTTCCCTACTTTACTTATCGAAATATGAAGGTCAGTAGAGGGATCAAAACAAGATTACAGCAATGAAAGCTAGTGGTATGCCGTTGGAGTGAAACGTCGCACGGCGATTGACCTGGGGATGTTCAACTTCGGCGATACGGAAGTACCTACGTACCTAGGTGCAAAGTTAACACACCGCGGTCGGAGCGAGCTGGGATCGGTACAAATGACTTGTTTGAGCGTCGCTTGAGGAATATGAACGGTGGCGTGAAGTTGAAGTGAAAAAGGTGGGCGGTGATTGAAAGGCTGAAGGTGAGGAAGGATGCTAGGAATCCAGAATGACTTGGTGGGTTTCGAGCGCGGAGCGGAGTGTGAGGAGGTGAGATATCTGCGAAGTATATAGGTACGAAGTCGACACAACGCCATCGTAATACGTTTCTCTTCATCTTGCCATAAGATTCAGAGTTGACACGGCGATTCTTGATTTATTTTTGTCCGTGTAAGCCGTCACGGTACAAGCTCTCTCCGCTATAGATGAATCTTCTTCCCCAACTCGGAAGAAGACCGGGTATGGCCTTGGCGCATTACGCTTGCAAATACACCCCGCGCCCTGGAACACTCTTAAGTTGATCAGGTGAAGCAAGAGTCTACTTTCTAGGCTAATAACCTGGATGGTGATAGAGTTCAAGGATTTTAGGCCGAAGGTGAGGAGGCAAGTACCTAGGTATCTTCAACGCCGGCTTTCGGCATTTGTTGTTCAACCACAATAAAACTACATATAAATAACATCATCGAATAGCTCCAGTCGAGAAGATCTTAAATACAAAATGGATGACTAATTCTCATTGTGGTTGATTTGCGAGTACCTAGGTAAGTGGGCAATTAGTCCGCGCCGGTAAAGTCACCAGCTCGCTCGAAGCAACCTCCTCTTCACCAATGCCACGAAATGCAAGGTATACACAGATAATATTCCTTGCTTTCTTGCATCGACCATGGATTGGAGCAACTGACGGTTTGATCTAAGCCTTTCGAAGCCCTCATGCATATATCTGGAGCCGGCAAAGCTGGAGTACCTAAGGCTCTTCTCTAGTATTCGAAGTGCAGGACAAGACACAGGTATCGTTCAGATATTGTTCCATTTCATTCACTGCTACTAGCCAGCTACCGAATAACTACATTCATCATCATCCATTCCTCATCTCCTTCGGCATCAAGCAAACCACACGCTGGTAAGTAAGCAAAAGCTGCAATGCCAAGTATCTGTACAATACGAACATGTAATAACAGCGAGATATCCATCCTTCGTCCCATCCTACCAGGGTATCAGAGTGTAGCTGCAAATGTGCAGAGCAAGCAACGGCCGTAAGCTTTTCCTTCCATGTCCTTTTTCGTACTCAAACATCTCGATGCTTTCTCCAACTGCAAAAGTATCGATATCCGAAGTCCGCGCGATCACTCAGACTCATCCATATCAAATATATCCCTCGCTCGACTTTTGACCTTCTCCTTGCCCTTCGTAACCTTCGCAGCCTTGGGAGATGGCTTGGCCTTCCCAGCGGCCTTCGACTTGACAATCGGGGACTTGGCTTTCGTCTTCGATTTGGTGACCTCCGAGGCTGCTTTTTTGGATTTTGGAGTCGTCTTTGGAGTAGCTTTGGCGCGAGATCGTCGACCATTCGTCTTTGGTGGTTCTTCGACTTCTTCCTCCTCTACTTCATCAACTTCCTCAGGCTCTTGCTCCAATTCTGGCTCCTCATCAGCCTCTTCGTCAGGCGGGGGGCTTGCTGGCTCCTCCTCTGCCTCAGGAGCATCTTCACGGGCCTCGTCTTCATGTTGCTCATCCCCATCATCATCTTCACCAACATACTCCCAGCTGGCAACACCATCCAGCATCTCCTCATCATCTGCATCGCTATCCCGATCAGCATACACCTTCTTTACACTCGATACTCTGCCACTTCTTCTCCGGTCGGCGGAGCTTGCAGCGGGCGTGCTGAGAGGATTATCTGCCTTTGCCTTCTTTGGCTTTGGTGTCTTCTTCTCCTTGATTGGCTTTTCTTTCTTTGGGACGGGAGTCTTTGAAGTTCGAGGTTTCGATTCGGACTTGATTTTCTTGGATGCTTGGGGAGAGTGGTCATCGTCATCTTCTGCTTTACGCTTGGACTTGTGCTGCAAAAGGTCAGTGGCTGAAGTGCATACGTAGAATCAGTGTGTCTACCTTCTTCTTTTCCGCAGTTCGGACCAGGTCTTCAAGAAGATCGTCCATCTCGTCCGGCATGTAGGTCTTTTCCGCAATCTCGATCGAAACTTCGTGACTTGGCAAAGCAGCAAACAGTCCTACGGGCAAGCCCACCTTCCCAGGCCAGGTTTGCATGCTCCAACCCTTCTTCTCTTCCCACTTCCTCACCAATGCATGCGCAACCTCACTCAACACGTACAGATTGTCTGAATCTGACTTCGGTAGCGCATCGCGAGCTTGTTTGACACGTTCAGCGTACTTGTAGATCAGGGCAAGATTCTCCTCGGAAGCCACGGTCTGGATGTAGTACAGAATATAGCGGGCATGATCCTGCAACTCTGCTGGCTTGAGGCCAAAGTCTGGGTGGTGTGCGAGGATATGAATGAGGCGCGGAAAGACAGATTCGAAGACATGGTTCTTGGCGTCGCGGTTGACCTTAGCTTGGAAACGAATCCAAGTCATAATAGAGTTTCTGAAGTTAATCGTAGGCTCATGCGCAGTCAGGAAGATTATGGTGTTGAAACGATGACTGAGTTTGCCTCTGACGATATACTTCTGTAGCTTTTCAATAAATCCGTGGCGGATCTGTGGAAGGTCGGCTTGGGCAACGAGTGCGAGGTTATTGAACTCGGTAGGAGTGAGATGGTCGTCAAAGACTTTATACGTGCAGAGTTTTAGCATTTGCTGGGCCGCTAGAAGTCGCAATCTGTTCCTGTGATGCCTTGGAGTTGACCGAGCCTTCAACAATTCTCCCTCCTTGGCAACCAAATGGTTTAAAATCCTAAAGACGGTCGTAGCCATCTTCTTTGATTCCGTCGCATCATCCTTGGCTGCTATGGCGCCGTTCACGAGCAACCTGATTGCCCACATCTTTGCTTGGCATTCCTCATCGAGCTCGGCGTCAGTTTGCCAGCTGGGGTTGTCATCCGACTTCTCGGTCCGCGATTTGAGAAGAATCTCTGTCGCGGCGATTTCGAGAATATCGTCATTGTTGTCCTTGAAAATCTCGATATCGGAAAGCACCAACTGAGAAATGGTCGCCAGTTTGGTAAGAAAGTGGCCACCTCCATATTCCCAACCTTGTACCGACCTCTCGAGTAAATCTGACCTATGCATCTCCTTCTTCTCTGAGGCAGCCATCAAGATGCTGACAGCATATTTCGCAGCCTTGGGTGGTGTTCCGTACAGAGCGAAGTTCACGAGTGTCTGAATAAATTTCCGATCGCTGGGAATCTTGTTGTTTTCTGCATTGGCAAATGTGGCCAGCGCTTTGAGGGTTTCAACACTCCCGGGGCTGTTGGGTCTCATGTCCGAAGGTCCTTGTTCCTCCAGAGACTTGCAAAGTTCCTTGACACTGGCAGTGAAGAGCTGGGGAAGTTTGTCTGATATCTCCTTCATGATCATTTGTGCCGTGGCTCCGAGACCATGGTCATCGGTCCTAGAGTACTGGAGAATGAAGGGCTGGTGGCTTCTGTTGTACATCAGACAAGAAGACCGGTAAATGATTGGAAGTAGAGTATCGAGAATTCCGGCAGGGGCTCCTGGTGCTGCTTGAATACGCTTTTGAAATTCCTTGATGGATTTGTAGACTGTATTGAAGTCCTTTGCTGGATCAATGGCAAATCTCAAAAGTTGGTAGCTTCTCCGATCGTGGAGTTTGGCATACTTATACAAATCATGCATGGTCCTTCCACTATCAGGTAGCAGGTTGGCAAACCATTTGATAATGCTATCAAGCTTGGCCTTGACTTCCTTGGGGTCTTTCTCGATCACACCTCCATTGAATTCTTCGCATCTCTTCAAGAAATGCTCAAGGACCTCCGAGAATGGCTTCTGTCGAGCCTGCAAAGCAAAGAATGCTTTGGTCGATTTGGGATCCAAAGACTTCACAACGAGAAGAATGCGTTCGGTGCGGATTTTGTCAGCGTCATATGGCCCATCTCCATTCGTCTGGGCTTGAGAATCTCCATTGGTAACCTTGGACTTTCCCTTTGCCTTCGCTGGAGGATAACTCAGTGGAATAAGCTGCTCAAACATAACATGATCCAGGAGAACATTCAATTCCAGGTCATTGGCGTAAAATGCATCGAAGACCTTGGAGGGGATGGAACCAAGTGCCTCGATCACTGTCTCATTGCCAGCTGCAATCTCTCCGGCCGCAACACCCCAGATTCGGCTGATAGTTGTCATGGCCTCAACGCGGACGGCGTGCTTACGGTCTCGAACTCGATCCGCGAGGATGGCTAACACTGATCCAACTTTGCTAACACTTCCACTCGGCGCCAGCTTTGTCATGATGTCACGAAAGCCAAAGCCTGCGACGGCCTTGACGGCAGAGAGTCGCACCTTGTCATCGAGATCGCCTAATTTCTCACCCAATCCCGTAATAAGAACACTTTCTTCGTGAGGACTCAACCCAATGCCTCCAGCGGATGTCATCAATATTCGACCAATCGCTACTGTCCACGCTGACCGAATGACAGGAGACTTGTCTTTTGCTCTCCCGAGAAAGCTCACGTACGCGCTGGGATGGGTTTGGCCAAAAGATTGTGGCGAAATTGGGGTCGTGAGAATATTGGTTGACTCGGGAGTTTGAGGATAGTCTTCCAACCTGGCTGGTGGATACACTGCGGGGTCCATAACGGGGGTTGGCGGAGGTCCAGCGGCGCTGATTCCTGAAATCATGTCTCCCAGAGTTTCGGTTGCTAGAAGTCGAAGTTGGAAGTTCTCGGCAGACAATTCCGCATCCAGCTGTGGAATAACATTCTGAAGAACAGAAGGAGAGGAACGCCACATTTCTCGCAGAAGCTGGTGGGCCTTCCGTAGCTCTTTCATGTCTGCCTCCGTGGGTCCCGTGGCCGGATCCTCATCGTCTGATCCATCATTTGCATCACTGGTTCTTCGGTGGCCATTCGACTTTGGTGCGTCGCCGGAAATGTTGATAACCACATCATTGAAGAATTGGCTGACATAGCGTGCCATCTTCTCCGGGCAATGATTGCAGATTATCTTTGCCGAATTGTATGCCCTCGGAAACTCCTTGATCTCCAATGTTGATTGCTTGGAATCGTGTTCTTCATGCTTGCCTTTCGTAGGCACTACTCGTAGGAACTGGGCCATGATAATATCCACAACTTCCGAGGGTAAACTATTTGCCTCGTCCACCAGTGTCACAAGCATCTGGTTCAGATTGAACTCCACATCATTTGGAAGAGGCTCTCCCGTGGCGGACTTGGTAGAACCAGAGATCATGTCGAAGACAGTAGAAAATAGGTGGAGGAGAAGAGTTTCGGAGGTGGGAATATCGCAGATAAGCACGATGCTTTTGATCTCGGTCAGAGATATCAAGACATACTTGTGCTGGGTGTTATATGCGTTGGTGGGATCTGAGAGGGCTGGTATGATGGAAGAGACAAAAAGTGTAAAGATGTCCTGCACATAGAGTTAGAGAATGGATGCCCTCGTGCCATTGGACATACCTTGAGCTGTGAGGGCGTAAATGGCGCATCTGGAGCGCATATCTTCAATAAGTCTGCCAGGCAGCATGCTGTGAATGCGCGAACTCCCTTGTCCTTGTGGCTCAAGAGATTCTGGCCCGCGAGCTCCTTCGCGACCTTCGTGAACGAGTCCTTGTCAACATCCTCCTGATCCATTTCCCGGAGCTCAGTTGCCAGATCATCGAGTCTCCTCAAAAGCTCCCCGGTAGCAATGGGCTTTCCGGCGCGCCATGATAGAGGTGCGTTGAAAGTCAGTCCAGTCATTGGTGGTTCTTGCGGTTTTTCGATTTCCGCACCGCGGCGCGGAGCCATCTTAAATTAGGAACTCCAGGCGCAGAGTTAGAGGTCGGATAGGCGAGATATGTGAAGTCGAGCTTGTCGCGTGACGAAAGGGATCGCAGGCGGGCGAGATGCGTGGATGTTCTTCAAAAGAGGAGTTGGAGTTATTCGCGTCGCACAGTCCAGCTCAGTTGCAGCCGCCGCCTTCTCTTTTGGACGCGTCTACAAGAATCGCGCTAGCGACCAACCTCAAGTCATCAACTCAGGGTGATTATTCTGCCAAAATTCTATGATATTTCATACCATCTATTTGGCCACCAGCGTGACCCCTTTTCTATGTCGACTAATATCTCAGGAGCTCGGTACCAAGAGTCGGCACGGTCAGCAAATGCCAGAACCCGTTTCCAAGCTCCAGAGTCGCGGTTTGTGTCGACTGGTTTCCTTGATAGTTCGATGGATTTACAGTCATTAGTACTTTGGAAGCATGCTTAAAATTACGGAATCATTGTCCTTGGTTCCTGTGAACGTGATTTTTGGATCCTACTTTCCATTTTTAGTTGAAAGGAAACCATGTTAGAACGCTTCCTCAGCCGAAGCACCAGTCAGAGTCCACGGCTTAGAGAAGATAGCTGCGAGGCAGTCAAGAAATCCACACTCTGATACCGTTCCTACGCCATGCTCGTTCTTTTTGCTGCTTGGGTGGCCTGCATTTAACGTCCTTCATCTCTGCTTCCTCCAAAGGCAGGCCGAGATGTTCGTGGTAATCAGTAGAGACTTTGCGAGCTGGAAGTTTCTATTCATATTCAGCTTGTGGAGTATGGTTGGTCTCTTGAAATGTGATTCATTTGAGTGTTGTACATGTATTGAATCTGGATCTCGCTCTTTGCAAAGGCGAAGCCAATGTGATTGTCTTCTTCAGAGTCAGACCTTTCATGTTCTTCCATGTCCCAGTCACTCCTCACTCCTCAAAATCAACCAAGTACGAAATGAATTCCATTTACTGTTCATGTTTTGAAGAATCCCAAACCTTCATATTGATTTGATGCCGAGTGCACCGCACGCCTTCAACCCTTGAATTTCGGACTTCCGGTGTGACAACCAGTGAGAAAGTTAGCGGAGAAACTCTCAGCTCTGATAAATTCTAAGATCATCCGTATCTGATCTTCCTCCGAGCGGCCAGGGTTTGATAAACGCGTCATTCTAGCTTCGAACTTCGCAGCCTCGTGATTATTTCCCTGTCGCGGTCAAAGCTATCAGACTACTTCAACTTTCCTCCACAACATCTCGACCTAACAAACAACATCTTGGTACTAACACCTTGATTTGTACAACACGCTCCTTTTGCCCGCTTTTCGTGTCTGTTTTCGCAAAGGTTCGTCATTGTTCTTTCCATCGCACGCGAAGTCCCTTTTCCTCGTCTATTTACTTCGCGTCGCGATCGACCACCTCATCTTGTGATCTTACTGACATCAACTCCAGATTTCGACACTCCACACACCTGATAGACTTTCATCAACCACAATCATCCCCGTTCAGAAGACAAGATGAATCTCAAGCTCGTCGTCACGATCTTGGTGGCTTGCGTCACTGCAGGTATGTTGATCTAGCCCCACACTCTCTTCTCTCACCATTGACGCGTCCCAGTCGCACAAGGAAATGGACTAGATCCCCGTGGCACTTTCCTGCCCTCCAGCAGCACTGAGTGCAGCGAGTCGACCTCGACCTCCGCCGTCGTCTCCACTGGCGCTTCCAAGTCTGCTATTGGCACTTTCGCCCCCATGACCAGCACCACCGAGTCGACCACTACTTCTTCTCTCACCGAATATATCACTTCTACCCTCCAGGCTATTATGTCATACGACTGTTCTTCAGCCATTGGTTTCGCCACTAGGTATGTAAATTTCTTTGATCTTTGAAGATCCTTGAAATTCGGACTGATGTTTTCAGTGCTTCTTCCACCACTCCCTGCTCTGAGTTCAAGTCAAGCTCTTCCAGCTCCGAGTCTGCAATTGGAATATTCACTATGTTCGAAAATATACCTGGTTCCTGAGCATCTCTCCCCGTTACTGATCTTTACAGTGCTTCTACCTCGTCCGTTGCGACTTTCGTTCCTACTTCTTCTGTGGTTGTTAGGTACGCCAATCTCTCTGCTTCATGAACGTCTCTTCTTCTCATACTGACCTTAATAGTACTTCGGGTGGCACCTCTGCTCCTTCTTACCCGGTCATCACTCCTTCGTCTTCGGAGTCTGCCATTGGCATCTTCACTACGGTCAATACCTTCTCAACCGGCGGCTCTGGCGTTGTTGAGATGAATGTCTTGGTTGGTGAGACCTCTACTATCACTTCGAGCTCTACGATTTCGGTAGTCGCCACTGTTACAGCATCGCCAACCGTCGAGACTATGATCCACTACACCACTTCTACGTCCGCAGCCGCAGCCCCATCGACTACTGCTCCGGTCGCTCAATCTGAGGTTCAGCCGTTTTCCAGGTACGTGAATTACTCAGGTTCATTGAAATTTTTGACTGACCCTTTTAGTTCATCAATTGCCTATGTCCCGGTTTCTAGCTCTGAGAGTTCGACTTCGACCTTGTACACTACGCTCACTCAGAGTCCCACAATTTATACCTCCGTCACTACGAGCATTCCTTCGTCACCCGGATCCGCCCAAGGCGCTATTACCACATCTGGCCAAACCCCT
Source organism: Cairneyella variabilis (assembly GCA_001625345.1). Classification (NCBI taxonomy): domain Eukaryota; kingdom Fungi; phylum Ascomycota; class Leotiomycetes; order Helotiales; genus Cairneyella; species Cairneyella variabilis. The sequence goes on along the minus strand of AYLM01000457.1, from coordinate 13,749 downwards.
ACTATTCAGTTGACTGGTTCGACTTCGACTACAACCCAGACTGTTGTCCAGGTCTCGACTTCATCGAACCCTATCGGCGCTTCCTCTGCTGCATCTTCAATTGCCCCTGTCTCGGCTACTTCTTCGGTCTCTGTCTGCCCCTGTTGTTCGACCGTCACAGTTACTCAGGTCCTCACAGTTACTCAGCCTCTGTCAGTTGCTCAGGGTACGTCGATTCCTCAGACCTCACAGGCCCAGAGTAGTTCTTCCGCTGTTGGCACCTTCTTTACCCAGCCGCCGTTCAGCACCAGCACTCAGGTGGTCCCTATCATGCCATGGTTGAGCCCCAGCTATCCTGCTGAGTCCATGTCCTCGCCCCTTGGCCCGGTCATGACTCCTGCCATTTATGCCAACACCTCTGTTTCGACTACTGCTACCCCGAGCAAGTCTGTCATTACAACCAACGGTGGTTCGGTAGCTGAGGTCAAGCTGGCCGTCCTGGTCGGCGTTGTCGCTCTGGCCTTCCTCTTTTAGAGAAACAGGCTTGCCAGTACTAGTTTTCTGCCCCTTGCTTCTGTCTTTGGATGGATTTGAGCTCGGCTCTCTGGTCAGGTAATCGCAAAGCACCTACAGTTTCCCTTCTTTTCATTCATGAACACAAAAGTTTCCCGAGAATCACGAACAAAAGCACAGCACGGTTTCTTTTCATAGATGTGGAGTAGGATATGCAAGCAGAGCTGCATGGATTTTTTTCATTTCATTATCATTTCCAGGAGCGTATGGGTTGATGGATAGATGGTCAGTCAAGTCAACCAGTCTTTCCTGCCTACACACCTGCCTTCCTGGGGATGAACCCAGACCCAGAACCAGTCCGTCTAAACGAGCACAGAATAGAGCAAAGTTTACTGAAACCTGTGCCTTTGAGTGATGTGATGCATGTGATACAAACAACCACCCCATCAACGCCCCTTGCCAACAAGATTCTCGCCCAGGAATGTTCAATCTTGAAACCCCAGACCAACGCCTGCCAACTGTTGACATTGAAGGTACCGTGAAAGCAAAGGCGCCACATCCATATCAATCCGTCTATCTTGCCCTTGAACTCCTTCACCCCTTTCCTGGCGGCCCTGGGCTTGGTCGGCCTCCACCCTGCTCCTCAGCCTTTCTCTTTGCACCAGGTTCGGTCTTGATTAGCGGACCATTACTAACACCCACACTCGCAACTCGCTTTCTCTCCTGTTCCTTCTTTTCTCGACTCTTCGCATCGGCCTCTCTTCTCTTCCACTCGTCCCTGATTCCCTTTGCCGCAGCAAGCAAATCCTCCTTCGTAACTCTGTCCGTAATACTCTCAATCACAGACTCAACGGTGCTCGTGTGGTTCGCGTTCTCCTTGTCGTCCCGGAAGCGCATGTATCTCCATCTCTTATTCGAGTCCATGAAGCATTCAACTATCCGGTCATTCAGAGGTTCTCCTAATGCCTTCATGCTCTCCCATTCCTCAGGCTCGAGATACATAGTCGCGTACCAGGGGTCTTGGATTCTGTCACCGGCGAAGACGTGAAGGTTGCAGGTCGGCATGGCGTCGTAGTCTGGGTATGAAGCTGTGATGCCTTCAGCGATGTCTTGGGCGTCTGGCTGGACAAGAGGGAAGTCGAGGACGAGGCGGAAGTCAATGGAGTTCTCAAGCTCCGGTTTCCACTTCAGGATGTTCTGATCCGTGCCATACTTGTAGTCGGTGGTCCTGCATGTGAAAATAAGACCGTCATTACCATGAGGTAGATTTGGAAGCGCAACAGTAAACATGTATTCCATGGTGTATGAGAACTGCATCTGCTTGAGCTCCACAATGAAAGACATGTACTTTTGTTCTTCGGGGTAGTCGTTGAGGAGTTTTTGGTAGGGATCGAAGATTCGTTCCTTGAAATATGCGATACGTTTGTCCAAGGTCCGGTTCATGAGAGGGTTGCCGTCAATGACAAGACAGTCAAAGACCAAGTACTTGGGTTGTGCGGTGCCGTTTGGCATTCTGTCAATGACCAACTCGCCATCGATCAGGGTATTTCGGTGGAAGTCTTCGACAGAGTTGATGAGAGGGAAATGAAGACCGCCTTTTGGAATGAACCAGTAGTCGTTTCTTCGATCGATGAGGTAGTGGCATTCCTCTCCAACTTCATCTTCAGTCAAGTAGAGAAGGAAGCGCATGCCATCCGACTTCTCGCAGACGTAGTAACTGTTTGACACTTAGCAAATGATTTTGGGATGCCGGCGCAAACTTACTCCTGCTTTGTCAACTCCTCCAGGTGTCTCCGAGCGAAGCTGACGGGTTGCGCACCAGGAAACCCTTGACTTCTCTTGTCGAGAAGATCTGAGACTTCCTTGCGCATGGTGTAAAGCAAATGCTGCCCCTCCACCTTGATGCCCGGGGCCTTGATATCCGTGATTGGACTGGTCATCTTGCTTGCGCGACAGAGATTTGATGCTCTTGAGTTTGAGAAGAAGACCGCGATCAGAGTTTGAATAAAGATATCGCGTGCGCCGGTGTCGTATAATGCTGCTTCTTTGTTGGAGGTTGTTGCGTTTGCAAGAAGATGGAGGTTTGAGGATGGCTGAGGCGGTAGATCTCGGTGACTATTCTGGCGCAGACATCTATTCAGTTTGTGCTGCCGACTGCGCAGCTCGAAAACTTGTTCACATCTGCTGATTCGTTGTGGCGCATGAGGTTTGAGGAATGGAAGTGATTCCAACAATTCTGTTTCATCAAAGATGCTCGGCGATAAAGCTTGAGGTCACGTGAAGAATACTTTAACTCATCGACCGAACAGGATCAATTTTCTACGTTGCTTCAGGATATTCAAAAGAAGGGAAACGTCACATCTCGCAAGCGAAAGCCTTTTTGTCTCTGAAGTCAACCCTTAAACTCGATAAATTAGCGTTCTGGTCAATATCAGACGCCTTTTTTGTGATACTCTGAAGAGTCATTGGATTTATCATGACTTGAACCTCTCTCGTCACATAGATATCGAGGCTCTACCTGATCCGTGCTTGGACCAGCTTCTTCTAAAGTGAGATTGTACGAGCCACAATAGATCCACAACTTCCAAACACAATTAATACAAAGGAACAGTTAAATACATCCATTTCCAGGTACACAACCTTTTGTCCAAACCTATGAAAACACAATCAGCAAAGTTTTACAGGCGGCAACCGTAAGCACTCGCAAACCACGCCTCTGAGGGCCAAACATCATTCTCGTTCCTGAAGGTACCGGCCGAGATTCGCATGTTAATCTACGGTTATCTTGTCCCGAATGTCCAGACCAAATTATGAGAAAGACGACCTACAAGACACGACGGGCCTCCTTGTTCAACTTTGCTTCTGGTGAATCGTATGATCCACCAAGAAGTCCTCCACCAGTAGGTTCATCCCTCAATCATGTGCAGAGCTCAGATAAATAGTCAGGAAATTTACTTTCTCAGTCAGCTTCATCCAGTTGGTACGCCATTGTGCTTTCCGCCCTGGACGCTGAAGTCACTCTGCCTACAGACAACCTGGAATATAATCATACCGGACACAACCTAATCTCGCAGCGATTGGAAGAGTTTGTTGAACGATGCCAATCTCTCCAACACCTCCGAGTGATCCTGGTAACTCCACCCAGCCGTGATGAGACCAGAAATATCAGTAGAGACCTCAATCATATCAGAGGAGTGCTCAAGAATTAGGCCTCTCTACTTCGAGACATCTGCGGGTGTAGGTGTGCAATTCTGCATACCTGGGATCTGTCGCCCTTCGGAGAACTTGACGATGCACTTTTGGAGGCAGCCCTTGAGTACTTCCCTAATCTCTCAAAGGCCAATCCAGCATCCAACTGGTGATAAAGTCCCAGATTTCAACTACCTAGCAAAGATATACTACTCTGCGGTGATGCCTAGGCAGGACGGCGGCAGTCTGAGCTCAGGAAGGCGTTTCTCGAGGAACGGGACCACCGAGAGATCTAGAGAGTCCCAAGCCTGAAGATCCTCAAAATCCTGACGTTTTCATGCCGCCAAGCTCTCAAAGTTTTACACTGACGCTCATGAGCCGAATGCAGGCGTTGCCTTCGTGTTTTCTTCAGCCACCACGGTCAAACGGCGTCAATATGCAGATGTCTCGTGACGCCCTTAATCTCACAACTCTCAGCCAAGTGGCCAAGATGTTCGACTTGAAGAGCAACAAAACTTATTGTTTGAAAGTTTTGGTAGCGTTCGCATTCGTGACCTCTAGTGGCAGCTACCTTCACTTCATTTGTGACAGAAAGCAAGCCTCAATACAGCCGCTTGCAAAACCGGCTTCACCTCAAGCTCTCTTCTCAAATCTCAGCCCCACTTTGTTGCACGGACCTCCCGCCGCCCGCTACTCTGCACCTAGTCTAGCGTCAGCCATCAAACGCGGTACGCTATAGGACACACTCGCCAGGCCACACGTGCACGTACGTAAATTATAGTCTTGCATTTATTACAGTAGCTATAACTTTTATAACAAAAGAAAACGCTACTACGCTTCGACACCTAAAGTTCGACCCTCGATTATGCTGTGAAACATCAGTGTTTGTAAGCTTGTCTCGATACGACCAGGTAAGGGAGAGGTAGGTGGTATTTGCATCGAGTTCGCCATGGGGCCTGCAAGTCCGCGATATGTACGTCTTTGGGCCTCTGAGTATGTCAAGTTCAAGAAGCTGCACCTCAGCAGCTGACAAGGCTATCCGAGGACTACTGCTTTCCACCGCGGTCCAGGAGGCAGACAGCCGTCAATGACGTGCTTGGACAATTCGGCGACACCACGTCTTTCAGCTACCCCATCCTCCCACATCAACATCAACGCCCAAAAGCCGTGATCAGTTGCGGCCAGGAGTGCAAATTTTCCCTCCCAAATTTCAGGCACAGTTGTGTCCATATTGACCACGCCGCAGGATTTGCCGTACTTGTCCATAGCTCGGTAGTTGACAAGACCAACGGGGTACCTGTGCTTTTGAGGCATTCTCTCAAGTCGAAGATTGATGCAGATGGTCCAGAAAAGAAGCAATGGGTAAGAGCTGGCGGGGACTATTCCGAAGTCAATGTCGCTGACAGATACTGAGATTTCCTGAAAATGCCGCCTGACTTTGCATTTGCTGTCTTCGGGTTTCAGAAGGAGAGACTTTCGTAGTCTCCCTGTGTCGCTAATTCGACAGAGGCTGCCGTCCTCAAGCCTGCAGTGCCAAATTATCCAACCGCGCAAACCCGAATTGGATTCAGCAGACTTGTCCTCGGCGTCCTTGTCATTGGATATACCGCCTGTTGTCTCCCGGTAGTAACCATACTCGGACGAATTCTTCCAGCCTGTCCAGGAGTAGCTTGGAAAGCCTTCTCGCCGACCGAACTCTTGACCTATCGAGGACAATGAATTTTGGAATAGCAAAGACCTATCAAGTGGTGCAGGTAATCCTTCAAAGCAATGCAGGCCTGAAAGAACAGAGAATTTTCGAAGCATACCGTGAGCTGCCCGAAGGATATCGCTCTGGAAGGATAGTTTGCGTAACTTGTAGTACATTAACATGATTGTGAATTCTTGGAAGCTGGTTTCGGAACTCGTAAAGATCGTGTAGTACATGGATCCATAGCTATTGTATTGGTTATGAAGTGGTTTTTCAGGCCAATTCAACGCCTCGCTGTAATGGCTTTTCGCACAACGATAATAAACCTGGCCATCGATGAACACCAGGAGCCGAGGCGAAATGATCTCTTCTTGCATTCTGGTCGCATTAGACAGAAGGCTTGTTCCCATAAACAACTGCTACACTTACGTCCAAGCGCGTGTGGAATAGGTAGATCTTCGGAGCAAGATATACATATCTATCATTGTCGTCATGTTCAAACCAGGTGCTATCTCTCTGACGAGCCGATTCATCCGTCTTGGTGTCGGTGCTACGCCTCGGAGACCAGTCCAAGCATCTTCACCATCGGCAGCTACGATGGTTAAAATAGCCATCTCGTAGAACAAGTCCATGATGGCAACGCATTCTTGTAGCCCGTCCGCATCATCTTGAACGAGGCAGAGACTGTCCACCCAGAGATATCGCTCCCGAAGCTTGCGAACTACGGTAATAGCATCCAGGATTGTATTAGGAATTGAATCTCGAGCATCGGCTAGGGCTCCAGGTTGCATTAGGGTTTCTTCATTGTCATTAGTAAGGACCAATCTGCTCTTCTTTCTTGTGCCCCAAACGTAGCTTAGAGCGATATACTTGCATCGTAGCGGAGTATAGACGATACACATGGTGTCCACATCAATGACTCTGAAGTCTAGTTGCCGCTTGCCGATTCTTGGTAGGATAGCTGGGTTGAATAGTGTCGGACAGCATATACTTCCATACCCTCCATGCTCTTGGTCGCATGTGGATATCCACCGGCGGACGCCGTCAAAATCAATGAATTCATCAAATGTCGCCCTCACACAATATTTGTCCTCTACTAAGTCTCCTGAGATGCAGACGAAGGACCCAAGAGAAAAGTTCGACGAGGTAAAGCCTTCTGAACTCAATTCCACACTAACTTTTTTTGAGTCATCCGGTGGCGTGAATGTGTCCCATGACACGGTGGCTTCTGTGCATATAGAAGCTACGAGTTCGCAAAATGGACAGTTTCTGGCTCTTATTTATCCGAAGGTCCCGAGACTCCAGGTATAAGGGCCTGCGTATTCTGACGAGCGCAATGACTTTAGCTCCGAATCGAATGGTATTTTCGAGCACTGTTTGCACAATCGAGGCGGCATTTTTCAACTAATGGGTGTAGGACCCTCAGTAAGTTTTGAGTCGATTTGCTGTCGATGAGAGATTGACTTTTGCAAGCGACTGTATCTGAGGAAAGCCAAAGTCGGATGGTCTCGGTCAACCGAAAAGGTCAGCGAGATGTTGGGCAGGAGTTGCAACCTTTAATCCTTAGGCAGAAGTTTATATCTCACGTGAAAGCAAAGCCCCGTGTGCTGATGCCTGCTGACGCTTTACTATTCCTCAGGCAGGACTCTATTGCAACACCCTGGAACAGAGGTCATCAGCCCATAATAGTACTAGTGCATTCAGAAATGTGGGGCAAAAATAAAATCATTAAATATTCCGAACTGAAGGCCGATTTCGAATTCTACTATACACATGGAGGATAGAGTTCAAGCCTCGGCAAGCGGCAAATCATGCTTCGATCGACCGAGTGCATGAGAAGATCATAGAGCTCTATGCGATAAGTCAAGGCATAGAGCCGAAATTTGGCGAAAGAACATCATTTCTAAAAGGACACACCTTTTCAACTTAAATCTCTTATAACTTTCCAACCATGGCTCACAAATAAGTAAATAAAGTTGAAAAATAATCCTAGAGTCTAGCTCTCGTACTCTCTTAAGTTGCGCATATTTTAAACCAGAATTGGTAGAGATAGAAAAGACAATGTGTAAACTCTGTAATATCTCTTAGGAAAAGGTCAAAAATCCACTTCTCGAATTCTTAGTCCAATTTTAATTCCTCATAGAGGATTAAAGTACCAAGTAAGGCGAATCTTTTAAGCTAACTATCGCCTCTAAGATCAGAATTGGTAGAGATAATTTAAGTCCAAAAAGGTGTCCCTCGATTTGGGTTTTCTTTTCGCCAAATTTCGGCTCCACGCCCTGACTATCGCATAGAGCTGTATTGGTGCGATCTCTCACTGTTGAAACCATCCAGGCGAATGTCCGAAGCATTTCTGGGGAAACTTGACTTGCCACTTTCTCCTCTAGCCTTACTTGGCCTCCTCGACGAACCATGGCTTGACCTTTGATGTTTTAATTTGGGCTTGGAGTTTTTAATTTTCCGTGTGTTACATGGGATTCCTAGTTATTCTGGCAGATTCAATTGGTTGAGGTGATCTGCTGCGATTGTATGCAGGCATGAAATGAAGCCCTGGCCCGCACAACATCGCAAAGTCCTTCACCACTTCAGACCCATCGAAACAGCATTCCACAGCTCCAAGTCAGAGCGACCAGTCTTTATACATGCTATGACACTACCCAAGGTGCATCAGCGCTGGTGATGTGCATGTGCACGGGCATTTTGCCAGTGCGTTCGTATGGGGATCCCAGACAGCTAGGGGCGAGTCGAAACATTTCGCGAAGATCGCCCAAACGGGAAGCCTTGGCCAAGTAGATCTGATAAGTCGTCCGACAAGCGGAACGCACATGGAACCTTTCTTATTTTTTGAGTTTATTTGTTTCGAGTCATCTGATTGTTTGGTATCACACTATTGGACCATCCCGCAACACAGTTGCGACAAGTCATACAGATGTCACTCTCAAGTGGGAGGTTTAGCCCATACTTATATGCATGTTGGTTCCTCTGTCTTTTCAATTGCGCTTCAAGCTGGTCTTCGATAATAATACCCCTTCTCTTCGTTGCGGATATGCAATATGAAGTTCCGACACGGTCTCTGCTTGTTCGCTTTTACTGCTCTGTCTCTTTCATACCCGGTCAACATTCAGCCTGCTTTTTCCGTTGCGCCTGCAACAAGTACCGAGGATGTCACCGCTGCTGTTCCTGAGCCTTCGACAGACACCAATCCGGAGCTTTCTGTCGCTCAGCCTGCGAATGCCACCGATCTCAGCGATGTAAAGTCCGATGCGGCAAAAGCATCGACCTCGATAGGCAGCATTTTCGGCCCCAAGGTCTCTGTTGCCACTGTTCAGAACGCCGCTGATGCCTTTGCCGACGATGCCAACACTGTTTCTGCGTCCTTGAATGCTCTGCCATCTACAACTGGAAGCAGGGCCATCGAGTCTCTCGCTAGCAAAGCTTACAACGCCGAGTCAGACGAAGATACCCATCGAGCTGTTCTCTTCTCTGCGGCTGGGTCTACCGCCAATACTCCGAATTCGAAGATCGTGAGAAACACACCGACTGTCCTTAATGGGCTAAGGGCCATTATGATCAATCCTACACAGGCGAGTGTGACGAGGAATGTGGCTACGATTCAGAACGCAAGGTTTGTCTTATGGAAGAATGGTTACGCAAGGCTGACACGAGTAGGAATCCCGAAATCTTGCCGAGCATCACACAGCTCTCCAACATGGCGCTCGCGGCTGTGGGACAACCGCAGACGGCTCAGAAGTTTCCAGCGACCGGAAGTAGTAATTAGTTCAGAAGGATTGTAATGGGAATCGAACGACGTACCGATAATACACCAGTTTGGGGGGAACTCTGTGTGGGGTGATGAAGTTCTGCCACAGTCTTAAGGTTGGGTTGTTTTCGGCCACCGTAACGGCATCAAAGTTTTGATGCTCACCATGCGAAGAGTAAAGTCTGACTCTTTCCGTTATCACTTTTCGTTATTCTCATTCTCTTGTTGCTCTCATTTATCTACAGATCTGCTACGTCACTGGCATTCCATGCCACTTCCTTGGCCAGGTCCATTACACCAACTTATTCATCTTCAGTTTGGAGTTGGTTGAGTTCCTCCCATAGTTCCACCTGGAATACAAGCGTATTGCTGGCCTCATCGTTGAGGACCAGAAGCATGGTGTATGTGTCAGTGACATAAAAGCCGTTGATTTCGCCTGTGTTATAGATTCTGCCTCGTCTCCTGCTGTGTATAGTTCGATTGAAGGTGTGGTTTGTGGAAGGGCAGGGGCCAGGCTGAGGAGAGAGAGGATGGAGATGTTCGTGGTGCGCATCTTGATATGTGCGAGTTGTGAGCGCTTGTTGTACGTGGACACGAGGTGAAGATTTACTTACACTAGAAGAGATATTGTTCAGCGATGATTTCTTTTGAAGATTCTTGGTATCTTTGGAGTCTTTGAATGTTTCCTTCTATTCGATATATTATTCTCCTTAGTTCGTCATTTCAGTACCTAGGTATTTTTGAAGGCTACTGACCAATCCATATTTTCCTGCCTCGGTCTTTACCTCCTGCAGCTATTTCTCATTATATTTGACTTCTTCGGGAGACCCCGCTGAAGATCTCTACCCTGGTTATCATGATCTCCAGAGCTTACGGTCAAAGCCGCGAGGGGCTCGAGGGAAGACCTAGGCGAGCTTCAAAAAATATTGGCGAAGAGCAAATAGCTCTATAGCGTTCTCTCCTCAAAGTTTGCTTGATGGCTATCGAATTTGTCCAAATATATTCTTATCATTCCTGTGTTCTTCCGCCTAGCCTAAGTCTTAGCATAGGACTTGACTTGGAAGATGCCTCATCCAAGTTGATGAGTGTTGCTCTGAGGAGTACTACCTAATGAAATAATATTATCATTCACAATCTCCTTCTTAGCTGATGCCTGGTGCCCCACAAATGGCGAAGCTCAAGGGAAACTGTGATATTGAGAGTTCAGGAATATTTAAAGAAGGGCCCCGAAGTTATATTTTTGGACTCTGCCACAGACAAACTATTGAATTGATTAGGTATGGAAAAAGCCAGGAAGCCTAAGACTTAGATAAACTTGAGGAAGGAAGGAAAGATAGAAGAAGAAAAATTAGAAAGAATATTAGAACTTGAGAGAAGGATGAGCAAGTTTGCTTGTTTCTCTTGGTCACGCCCAATTTAGCAGGAGGAAAATCTCAACATTATTGACATTCTGCGGTTTTTCTAGACGTCATATGCACGAAGTACCATGTAAACAGCGCAGAGCAGATGAGCATCTCATCTCATCAGGCTGAGCATCTTGTCTAGCTGAAAATATCATCCAGCAAAGCATCTCATTCTCAAACAATCGGATTCGCATCTCTCCCACCCCGCAATTGTCTCCTAATCGATGCACCTTGAGTTGAGCTACTCTCGGCTCGGCTTCAGTAACCTCGAGTTTTCCCTCTAGGCGTTCGCGGAACCATTCAGGCATCGGAGCCGCAGTTGTACCGTGACCATGCTAAGGACTGGCAGAGCTGATCGAATATGAGTTGGCGGAGTCATGATATGCAGTCTGGCCAACAGCCTTGCGCTTCCCGTTCTTCTCTCTCTGTTTGACAGCATCTATGCTTTCGTTTATGATCTCTTCGTTTGCTGCACCAACGACCGGCTGGGTTTGTGAGGTAATTGCAGGTTTGGACAAAATATTCGTCTTTTTCTTGGATTCCTCGTTCTTCGACGGTTCACCCTCGTGTCTGAGAATTGCCTCTGTGATATTTATCTTCCGTTTCTTTGGCTCGCGATCTTGCGAATCATCGGTGCTTGTTCCACCAGCGTGGCCAATATCTGCCTCATGATCCATGGACTCTTCTTGTGTTGTTCAAGTCAACTTGGCGTGCCAAAATTTCCAGGAGCAAGTCGTCTTTGAATAGAAATCAAGAGGCGTGGCGAATATCCACAGAATTCTTTTCCAAAGCTCACTCAGGCTCTTTGCTCCCAAGCGGTAACGTGCCTGAAACTTCCAGACAAAGTCTTTGACTCTGCTCACCGCATGCCCTCCTTCCAAAGTGACTTGAGCTAAAGAACGTTCCCGATCAACCTTCACTCGAACAACGCAGTCTTTGCCACAAGATGGAGAACGCCAAAGAGCCACTCGACCACGCCATGGACACTATACCAGGCACCGACGCCTCTCAAACCAACGAGACACAGGAAGACAAAAAGTGCAAAGGCAAGATGCCCCACTCCACGAAGGGAAAAGGGTGGAAGCTCATGCCCCACTACGCAAAGAAGTACGCCAAGAGCATGGCCAAGTTGGGCGAGACTATGACGTCAGAAGAGGCCCAGATGGTCGCTGAGGCAGCAAAGGCCGAGGAAGTCGAGAAGACGACTAAGTTGGGTAAGAGCTTGACTCTTGCACAGCTTCAGATGGTTCTCGACGCAGCGATGGGTGAAGTCTCCAAGGAAAGCTCTGACCAAGGTGACAATTCTGAGAATTAAGGAGAAGATGGGGAAGGACGAGGCTATGGATCAAGTTGCAGAGTATGCCGCCAAATCTTGCGAGATCGTCAGTTTCTTTATTGCTTCTTTCAAGAAGCACCGAGCCTCGCAGGCCTCTTCGCCTCCTCAGCATCATGCTACAAGCCAGCCTTTAACGATCTCAAACCCAGATTGTGCCAAATCCTCTATCGCCCGCCACTCTCTAGAAGCTAAGCTGACAGTCGCAGAGGCTGAGTTAGAAGCCACGCAACTCAAGGTGCAGTCGATTAAGAGATAATTGCAGGCGGACAGAGATGATGATTCGATGATTTGATAAGGCGAGGTTGGATTTGCATTGAGGACATTTCCGGTGGACAAGATGCGAGGGAAGATATGGGACTCTTCTATATCTCTGGCTCGCTAGCTATCAGAATTTCTTGTGTTTTTTTATTTGAGACAACCAGCTAAGATCGTGGAGGACACGGTATTTGCGAGATACCTTGCTCTGTTCCGAGCACAAAGCACCTTGGGTCTCAAGGTCTTGGGCAAATGAAATAAAATATCAACATAATCTTGCCCCTTCATGACGTGACATCCTCGCCTGACTTGTGCATAAATACTAGAGGAACAGCCAACCTCTCTCACCGCGAACTTATGGAACTTTAAAAAAGGTAGGCCGCCATTTTTTCGCCACAGGAGCCATGTTTCTAGATGTCTAGGATATTTTCGAACCAAAAGTTCTTTGACTTCGCTCATCGTTTGGGCTTTTTCGTACCTATGTATATTAAAGCTGACGAAGTTCAGGGACTTTCCCGGCCACACAACTCTCAACAACGCAGCGATCAACGTCAAGGAGCCCCTCGAGCACACTTTTGATATTGCACCTCGAACTGGCGCGTCTCTATACCCAGAGCCAAAGCAAAGCAGAGGCAAGAAGGGCAGAAAGAAGCCCAAGTCCGCCAAGACTTCAGCCCCATCAAACAACAACTCACTCGCCGACCCTGACGTAGCTAATCAACCCCCTACGAATGAGATGGCCGACAGAAGCATCCACTCAGGGCAATGCGACAACTGCCACGTCCCCAGCAAAATAGTCAGCGATAATTGGGAAAGGAAGGCCTCGAAATCAGGCGCGACTGCGATCGAGGACATCACATCATCCATGGGAGCTGCTTCATTGGAGGACGAGAAGGCCAAGGAGGCGAAGATTGGGGGAAAGTGGGATCTCTCGGACGCGCAGGTGGACCGCATCGCCCAAGATGTCTTCACAGCTCTCGATTCCGCCCATAGACTGATGTCCTTCACCAATCCAGCTGAGGGCGATAAAGATGGTGCCGCTGGTTGTTATCGAATTGTGTTCCATGAAGGCATGAACCTGTCCGAAGTACAGAGCTGACACCGGTTTGCGATCGACAATATTCCGAGCCTCGAGAAAGATGCAATGATTCGCAACAAACTCGCGCGGGAATTCCGGATCCCTCCTCCGATGATGGGAGAACGTGATGGAGACGAATATAGAGCACAGTGTTTTGACCGGCTTTATGAGCTTTGCTTGCACACGATTCAGGAAGATCATGGCTTTGAGAGGTTGAAGGTGAGGATGATGGACAGGGCTCAGCGTCGGAATTATCAGCTTTGACGATGGTCAAAAGGGATCAACTTTGTTCTCCTGGAGCAAGGATCCCTCTGGGCACATCACTCGAGCTGACGGTACAGGAACTTTTCCGGTATTCCTCATGGAGAAGTGCATGAAGTGGGGAGTGTTGGTGACTTTACCAGCATTCGAGGGATGCTCTGCCGAGTACATATTGCCAAATACAATAAATACCTCCAGAATTTGCACTTTCAAAAGTAATATGTTTGCAATGCTTGCGTGGTCCTCAATGGTGCCTAGGTGCCTAGATATACTGTCGATGTGCGC
>AYLM01000455.1:0-11350 GCA_001625345.1 Cairneyella variabilis | reverse complement strand
TATAATAGGCATTCGATCAATTGAGTTTTTGCCCTTTTGCCCGCGCCTTCACAGTATACACTATAATGCTCATTTTAGCTACTTATTCAGGCTTATTGCGATCCCTCCTATTGCCCTCTAGCACTCCTGCTATTACACTATAAATCATCTTACCTTAAGACAGATCTAGGCTTTAAGCTTCACATCCCTAAGCCCTTAAATCTATAACTCTTAATCCAGATTCTAATGATATTATTATGTTATTATTAGATATTTCCTTGCTTTTATTTTGCGTTTTATAATCGTTATCTATCCTATCGTTATTCTTTTCCTGCCGTCGTTTTAGTATTATAAGAAGTTCGGTTTTTACAAACTTCAGGGTACATTTAAGTCTCATACTCTGTTAGCATATGATACCGTAGCGCTCGAGTTCCGCGCGCTGGCTTCCCAATCTCCAGACATCAAATGACCTTGAGCACTGCTCCGGCAATGAATCTTCAAATAAGTGCTTCATGCCTAGCTTGCGGGTTACGGAAGGCATATGAGTCTGTTTTATACCCAAAATGTACAAGACTGGTTAATCCACTTGGTCATAGTTCCTATTCTCACAAGTTGCATTCACCATTCTTTTTCCTTTGCTTGTCTTGAGGCTATGGTTGCACTTCTTGAAACTTGAAAATGACACCTTCAAGCACAAGAACCTCAATCATCTTCAAAGAAGCAAAGCTAGCTCTTTGGGCACTTATGAATAAGTTGAAGAACGAGGCAGAATGTTGAGCATTAGGCAATTCAAGCAACTGGGTACCTCGTTGGGTGAATTACAGAAAAGGGGACAATATTGAGTAGGCGAGTGATTACGTTTACTAGATTGATCTCTATAGGCCCTATGAAAATAAGTCATGGCTCAACGGTTTATTAGAGTAGCAAGAGATGGAGAAATATTAGGTCAGTATACTGAACCAAGGCAGCGCCGTGGTTCAGCGGTATGTTAAGCCGGTCTGAGACTTCGTGGACTCTAGCTCATTCATTCAATGATCTGCAAGCGTGTACCACTCGAGCCTAAGTCCTCATTTGAGACCCGACCGCAAGGCTGTCGTCGAATCTCAACCTGTCGTCCAATATATCTCTGTCGTCGTAGACTTTTTTACTGTCATTTATTTTACTGTTGTTTTGTTGAGACTTTCGAATACATAGATTCGAAAGCATGGGTACAGGCGGGTCTCATTGCCTACTAAATGTATGAAGGTAGGCTGTTTGTTGGCATCGGAGTCAATGTAAGACTTATAATTTGATTCAAGATCTGGCATGATTGACACATCCCAGACATAAGGCGACGCATGAGAGATTCAAATGTGTGCAGAACCACAAGCTCAGGGAAAGTGGCCTTTTTCTATAGACTCCAGCCATGTGTTGTGACCTCTTTGGCACAAGCCAAGGCAAGTGAGTGACTTTGACTCGACATTGGTTGAAGATTCACCTCACTCAGAGTCAAAATAGCTCAAGTCTAAGAGAGTCTCAAGCACTTGAGTACCTCACCATCCATTCATTCCTTATCTAAACTCCAAGCCATGCACGTATGCAATGCCACAAACGCCCCAAAGCACCAATGCTCAGATATCATACACACTCACCATCCCTCAAGTACTTACAACCTCCTTCCCCTTCCCCTCATTCTCCACCATCCTCTCCTTCAGAATACCACTCATTCCCTCCTTTACCTTCCCCTTATCACTATCGGCCCTCAAGAACCGCCCAGGTACACCTCTCGCCGCAACCCCATCCGGGCCAAATTGACCCTGAGAAGCAGATCCAACCCCTCGACCCACAAAACAGCCCACTAACGCACTCCATTTGTATTCACCCCTCAATAAGCGTTGAATTTCTTGGTATGCGTAGCGACTGGCGTATGGTAAGCCAGTTTTAGGGTCGCGGTAACGAGCGGGCTGGCCGGTGATACAGCAGAGTGGGGGGTGTAGGCTGGAGGTTTTGGGTTCTAGGGGTCGAGTCAGTATGACGTGAGATACTCAGATAAGAGATATATTTTGAAAGGACAGGGGGAATGAGAGAAATGCAATCGAAGGAGAGAAATGAAATGGTAGGGTTAGTGAATGTTCCGAAGCAAAGTCGGGAGGAGAGATACTCAGGAGCAAGATATTTTGATATCTAGAGCTTTTGAATGGCAGAAAGTGGCTTACTCGGCACCTTAACGAACTTCCTCCCAAACAAGACCTGCATCTGCACATTCTTGTCTTTGATCGCCGTCTCGTCAAAGTTCTGCAAAATCAAGCAATTCCGTACCGAGTGCTCGATTGCTGGAGGCGGTGGTGGTCCTTCTGGTTGTAGAGGTGCCGGTGGATTGGGATTGAACGAAAATGGGGCTGTGTTTGAGGGTCGTTGAGGCGTGACGTGAAAGCCGAGTCCTGGGAGAGGAGCTGAGCCGTCGAGAGCGGGTGCCGGGATTGGAGGTGGTGGTCGAGAGTAAGGTGTATATGGGAAGCCGGCCGGAGGAGCGAGGAGGAACGAACTTGGAGGTGGAGGAGGTGCTGTTAATGGGAGACCAGCTGGAGGTGCAAAGAGGCTTGATGCAGGCGGTGATATGCTGGGAGTGACAACAGGCTGTGGTACAAGATCGCTGGGTTTGGGCTCGGGTTCGAGGTCTGCGGTGGATTCTTCGTTGGGAAGTGGAGATGGTTTCGGAGCTGTAGAATTCTCTCCTTCCTGAGATATTTTTGATCCTGGAATATTTTCGTCCTGAGTCTCGGCCTTTTCCCCGTCCTGAGCTACTTTCAACTCTGGAATCTTTTCACCCTGAGTCTCCTTCTTTCCTTCAGTATCTGGTTTGGGGGCCTCCTCTCTCGACGGTTGACTCTCGTCTGCCTTCGTCTCATTTGACTTCTCCGCCTCATCCTCACCATCTTTCTCGCCCTTCTTCTTTCTCGGCACCTTCTCCTTCTCCTCAATCGTCAAGTTCTTCCCAACATGCCTCAACTTCCCTCCGACATACTCAGCCATCCCACTCCACCATGTCAATACTGGCCCACTCAAATGCCTATTCTGCAACGCCGCTAACCTATCCCTCTGCTCCTGCTCTCTCAACTGCTCCGCTTCCTCCCACCTACTCAAACTCTTCGCATTCGCCTTCTCCACCCTCGCCGCCTCTTTCAACCTATCCGCTTGTGTCATAGCCGGTTTCTTCGCCGCCTCCTTCGCTGCCGCCGCTCTCTCCATATTCTTCAACTGTTTCAAGCGCTTGATCTCACGCTCTACCATCTGTTGATGTAATTGCTCCTTGCTCTTCTTCGTGGTTCGGCGTGCAGACGCTCGAGTAGGCGCATCTTCTTCAGTGGGAAGCCATGAGGCGCGTTCGGATTTCTTCTTTGGTCGTGGAGGCGGAGGTGCGGCTTGTGTGACAGTAGGATCAATTTTGACTCGTTTTTTGAAGATGGGAATGTTGGGTCCTGCTTTGCGCTTCTTTTGACGTTCGGCTTTGGCTTGTTTTTGGAGCTCCTTTTCGCCTTCTAGGTCATCTTCACCGGCTGCCGGGCCCTGAATTTGGAGTTAGTCTCTTCGAAGGCAGTCTGAGTATCTCAGAAAGAAGAGTAGCATTGGAGTACCTGATCCTCATCGTCTGATGAAGAGTCCATTTGGACATCTGAATCGTTGGCCGCGTCCTCTTCGAACCCTTCATCATCCTCGGCTTCTGCGAACAACAATTCAAGCTCATCATCTTCGTTTTCCGGCTCTTCCTGCTGCATTAAGGACTGAAGTCTGTTTCCTGCCGTCGCGCGCTTCGCCCTCGTCGTCGCCAGCCATTCGACCTGCTCCTCATCGCTCTCCTCGTTGTCACTGCTACTTTCGGACGCATCTTCAGCTTCGACCGGCATCTCTTCCGCTTCGCGTATAGGCGTATCTGCTTGGTCCATGTTTGCCATGTTGGGGGATTTATGGAGGTGGCGGCATGTTAAGTTGGAGTTGTAGACGGCAGAGAAAACAAAAGAGACGCGGGAAGGTTCAAGGCAAGGATCGTGGTGCGAGATAAGCGATGAGCGGGACGATCAAGGAGCACGTGATGATTGTGAGTATCTCAAGAACTTGAATGTTTTTCAAATGAGGGATATGATAAAACGTGGGATGATCGTATTTGAATTGGAAAGCTGGAAGTGTTTCCAAAGTCACTCCTAACTTGGTGTTGAAGCGTTGTTAAATGGCTAAGAGGCTTCTGCCTGTATTTGACCTTGCCATCAAGCAAGCTCGAGTCAAGTTGAAATGTCCACTTTGAATTGTTCGCAGACCAAAAGTACTCTGCTCTTAAGAAACTCCAGAAGAGATGGTCTACCGCTTGGTGCCATCTGATCAGTCCAGTTCAAATTGGTACTTCCGAATTGGGAATTGGAATGAAGGACGCCGTGATATCTGATCGTGCCACCCTCAAATCCTCCGAGGCTAAGGCGTAACCAAAAAGATCTACCTGGCAAAAGCTCAAACTACAAGTATTCGCCTTTCGTAAACTCTAGACCAGATGATCTTCATCTTAACGGGAAGAGCTCGATTCGTCTTCGATGCTACTCGATCGGGAAAGAGGTCTTTTGCCTGTACCTGGCTGTGCCGCTCAAATCCTTCCGCCATGTTCTTGAATGTTTCTGGACGCAAGAATACTACTACTCTGGTCCATAATTAATTAACCCAAAGGCGATCAAATCATGATCAAACCCAGTGACGTTCTACCCCGTCGGTCGAATTCTCTGAATGCCTTCACTCCTATGCCTTGCCTTGCCTTGCCTTGCCTTGCCTTGCCTTGCCTTGCCAAGCCATACCATGCTCCGTTTCTCTCAGGCGATTCCGCCTCGGTTCATCTACCCGAGTCAACGGCTCGACCTGCCTCTGCCTCTGCCTCTGCCTCTGCCGGCCCTGGGCGCCCACAGGCGCTAGGGTTTCAGGTTGGAGGATCTGCCCAAGTCGCATCAATCACAGCCATGACCAGCCATGACCAGCCAAAGAAGAGCAGCGCTGTCCATGCACCTTATGGGAACATCACCCAGGGCCACGCCAATCATCGCACAAAGTACCGCAGTTGCACGCTGCCTGCACTTTGGAAGGAAAGCCGAAGGTTGGATCTTGAGTGAGAGGTGCGAATACGGTAATGCGTTGAATAAATCGGGTGTCGAGGATTGCGTGGAAGAGTCTGAGGAAGATCCCTCCACCCACACTCGACAGCAGAGGCTGAGGGCATCAAAGTCAATGCATTCAAGCAGGAAGCATGATAGAAACGGACGAACACGAGTAACGCACCTCCTCTCCTCTCTGACCTCCGAGAATTCGTGTATCAGAACAGGCTGGCGATCAAGAAATGCAAGCGGTCACTCCATATTTTCGTGCCCTCGCCCACCGCGTGCTCTCGTTCTACCTTGAATCCACAGTCCTTGGACACTCAGGGGGTGTGGATACAAGTAAGATCTTACATGCCAAAGTCAACCCAACTTCTGGAACCCCGATGTTTATGCTGGATGTACTGCGCATCTGGAGTTGATTTATTTTGAGAATGAGCTTAAGGTTGGATTGAACAAGAATAGAAACGCTGCCATACTGCGTCGTCGCCTGGATGCGTATGTCTTGCCGGCAGCTTACTGCTGCATCTCGAGATGAAACGAGAGGACTGCGAGTCATCATAGAACTTGTTGGAACTGGGAATCCGATCAGATATGCGCATTTATCCAGAGATAGACTGCCTCTTCTTGCGCTGGATTTGATGTCTCTGTCTTGATCCTTCAAACACGAACTGTGCCTCTCCCCCAATTGACCCATGATTACGAGGATATACATGTTATTTTTACCAGTTCTGCGTATCTTGACGCTGTCATCCACAGCCTGTGCCCCTTTTGGCAGCGTTGCAGGGTTCTGTGCTCGCTTTTTGGCCTTTGAAACAGCGTCACACTCAAACCCACCCAGCCAAAGGGACCGCCAAAGAGGGATCCTGCATACTCGCTGCTGACTTAGCTCAACACGCACGCACGCAACCACCAAACCCCATCACCACCACCACCACCAACCTCTTCAACCCATCCTCTTCCATCTCTCCTTTCTTCTTCTCTCCCTCCCCATCGACGACATCGTCGCTCTCAACGACCTTTCCCGCCTTCTCCTGTATTAATGTCCGTCTGTATATTCTCCCGCAGATCATCAGCAACAAACAGCCCGCTCCCCTTTCCAGATTCCCAGGAGAGCTTAATCCAAGCACCAATCGTCTCAGCATCCCAATTGCGGACTTTTGTGCTTCACGGACGACCGAACCCCTATCGGCCTCATCTACCTTCCTTCTACCATCCAAAAGATTCACTCGACGCGGTCTCTGTCATCGACTAGACATCTGCCAGTGTCGAAATTCTTTTTTTTAATAGAATCAGACTTTTCGTCGAACAAAAATTCTCGCGTCTGCAGTTACGAACCCTGCCACCACAATCCTTCCCACACATCCTTGGCAGTTCGAGATACAAGTTTCAACGAGATCCCATCTCTTCGAATCAATAGAGAATCGAAACTCTTTCTCGTCGCATCACGTCACTCCGTTGATTCGACAGCGGGATTCGCCGGACGCAACGTAAACGATACATTCGAATACACCTTCCTACCATCTCTCGTGCCAGATACGAGGGACCTTTGGTGGACGAATAATCTATAATGTCATCTGCAAGATCCGAACACCTCACATTGGGCTATCTTCCAACGCCAACCGTTAGTCTTCCACGCTCCGGATCTTCGACTGCCAATACCTCACCCACAGAGCCTTCCAGTGGAAGTGCATTGAGATCACCCTTCGGTTTACCAGGTGGTTTGAACTCTGCAGGTAAGATGGCCAGCAACACGCGATCGGGGGCTGGTTCTCCATCGCATGAACTCGGCAGTGCAAGCAGATTGTTCTCCAAGAGGTAGGATCTTCTTTTCGGGTTTTGGCATCTGCTAACATTAACAGGGCACGAGAAATCCAAGCCCAAGAAGGCCTGCCTGTCAATGTCTGGGGACCACCTACCAGTGGGAATTCCACTCCACTCCGCGAAAACATTCCCGAATCGCCAACTGATGGCTTTCCTGACTTTTCACATCTTCCTACCCCCGAGAGTCTTCCAGCAACAAGACGAGCACGTGCGGGTACAGTCCCATCTCGATTCTCTCCTGGAGGAGTAAGCAATGGCCTTGGACCTCTGCCAACACTTGTTGCGAAGACTTCGAGGCCGACTCCTTCACCAAGTCCTTTCAAATCGCCCTCCCCATCACTCGGTGAGATCAGTGATAGCACAGCCAGCAATGCCGCTCTTCTTTCCCGTTTGCGGGCCGGGTCAATGCCACAACGGAGTCAGTATGCAAATGCAGCTGGTCCTTTTGGGCCTTCGGTTTTCTCTACAAGTTGGGCTTCCGGTCGCGAGCGAACATCCACACTTGCGAGCATTGCAAGCCAAGGATCAAATGGACCGAGTTCTCCAGCTCAGTCATCATTTTCGAGAGAAGGTACAGGTGACAATGATATGCAGATGAGAACTTTGGACTACCTAGGGCTGGCAGATACTCCACAACCACCGAGAGCACAATTGGCAAATCCGTTCTTGGCCAACATTACCGATTTGACGAAGCAAGCAAATCGCTTCCGTTCATACTCGGTGAATGCGAAGGAAAAGTATGCGGAGGAAGAGGACGAGGAATATGGAACAGGCAATATGACACCGTACGAGGCACAGCAAGCCCAACTTCACATTCAGCTTGCGGCCACGAATGCGGCAATCCAACAACACAACCTCGCTGTACAGGCATTTGCCAATCAAGCATCTTCGAACAGACCAAGAGCCAGAACTGCAGGTGTCCTGGAATCACCGACTTCGAGATTACTTCGAAATTACTATCCTGCCGCTTCCCGACTTGACAGCAGCATCAACGCCACAGATATGGGCGAGTCTCGAGAATACGATGATCTTCCGGCTGCGGTTGCTGCGATGTCTCTGGGAAGATCGAACAGCCGCAACGATGGTCATTTGAACCCCGATGACAACCTTGAGGGTCCAACTCGAGCTCTTTGGCTCGGTAGTATCCCTTCGTCGACTACGGTATCAACTTTGATGGAGATGTTCAAGCAGCATGGGCCGATCAGCACAGCTCGCGTGCTCACCCACAAGAACTGTGGTTTCGTGAACTTCGAGCGTTTGGAGAGTGCCATCTCGGCAAAGGCCATGATGAATGGAAAGGAGATCTTCCCAGGTGCCGGTCCTGTACGAATTAACTTTGCCAAGCCTCCTTCACCGTCTGGAACCCCAGGCCATGATGGAGCATTCCCATCGCCGAGCCCTGATCCCTTCTCGAAGGAGACGAATAGTGATACTGTCGCTCCAGGTGTCATTTCAAGGCCTGGCACTGCACCACTTACCATTCCAACTCTTGGAGACATGAAGAACGACATTTTGGATATTGTGGAGGCGTTTGGTGCTACGGCTGATGACAAGGCCAAGATTGGACGTAGCCTTGATACGTCCATCAACTATGATGGTTACCAATCGGAGATCCCATCAATTCCAGAACCCGCACACAATCGAATCCATGATGCACCAAAGCTTCGAGATATCAGAAAGAGAATCGACAACCAGAGCTGGTCGCCCGCCGAGATTGAAAGCATTGCCGCGGATATGTTGCCAGAGATCGCTGAGCTTTCGTCTGATTACCTCGGAAACACCGTCGTTCAGAAACTGTTTGAGCATTGTTCGGATGATATGAGGGATGCTATGTTGACAGAGATCGCTCCTCACATGGCAGAGATCGGTGTTCACAAGAATGGAACTTGGGCTGCACAGAAAATCATTGATGTCTGCAAGACCCCCAAGCAGATGGGCATGATTGTTCAGAACTTGCAGCCATATGTTGTGCCGTTGTTCCTTGACCAATACGGGAATTATGTCTTGCAATGTTGCTTGAAATTTGGATCTCCATTCAACGACTTTATCTTCGAGGCGATGCTCAGTCAGATGTGGGAGATTGCTCAGGGACGATATGGTGCCAGAGCAATGCGCGCTTGTCTCGAGAGTCATCACTCGACCAAGGACCAGCAACGAATGCTTGCGGCTGCTATTGCGCTTCACAGTGTTCAGTTGGCCACCAATGCCAATGGAGCTTTGCTGTTGACTTGGTTTTTGGATACTTGCACATTCCCGCAACGACGTACGGTTCTTGCGCCTCAACTCGTCCCACACCTTGTCCATCTTTGCACCCACAAGGTTGCTTATCTTACGGTCTTGAAGGTCATCAACCAGAAGCTCGAGTCCGATGCAAGAGATACGATCCTTCAGGCCTTGTTCTTCTCGCAGGGTGATGAGACTTTGGAGGCCATTCTCTCGGATCATGCTTGCGGAGCTACTTTGATTTTCAAGGTTTTGACCACTCCGTTCTTTGACGAGAGCATTCGATCCCAGGTTGTTGAGAACGTCCGGAACGTGCTTCTACGAATCAAAGCTCAGCCAGCTCAAGGATACAAGCGTCTCATGGATGAAGTTGGATTGTCGACTCGAAATGGAAGCACTGGACCAAGCCGTGATCATCCTCCTAGCCATTCAACTGAACGACCACGACCCGGATCGAATCACAGCCAGGTAAATGGTCACGTTCCTCCTCCCCAGTACGGTGGAAATCAGTTCTTCCCTCAAATACAACCGCCTGCTTTTGATATGCGAGCTGAAAGTGTGGATTCGAATCTCAGCACTTTCCCAAGTTATGGTCTTCAAACTCCAATGTTCAATACGGCTGCTGTCCAGATTCCTCCGATCAATATGCAACAACTGCAATACCAGCAATCTCTCCTTGCTCGTGCTGCTCCGCCAATGAATAATTTTTACCCGAACATGCAATCTGGGTTTGGGGGATATAACAGTGCGAGTCCTGGTGCGGATCATTACAGGAATCAAGGTCAGGGAATTGGTGCGGCGCCTATCCAACCGCCGAGTCAAATGAACCCGAGTCCGATCCTTGGTCAGAATTCTTTTGGTCCTCCTGGATTTGGGAATATTGGCATGGGACTTGGGGGTTACGGGTATACTGGAATGGGTATGCAGGGTTATGGAATGCCACAGGAGCAGCAGGTCAATGGACGGAGGGGAAGAGTACGTTGATTTCACCTTTCAACAAGATTTTGAGCTGACGATGAGAAGCAGAGATGAACGACACATAAGAGTGTGGGATGCTCTTCAGCACCGATTTCCTCTGTTGAGGTTCGAATTGTGATATATTTACGCATGGAGAGGAAAATACTGGCGTTGAAATGGCGTTTATGATGGAATGGGGTAGGTTTGTTGATTTCTTATCAGGAGATCGATTTGAAGCAAACATCTTTCATGTTCGATTGCGACCTATGACGCTGGCGGAAGGGAATCGATTTGTTCGTGTATACATTTGCTGGAAGAAGCTCATGTGGAGGAAATCTGGATGTCTGGACTAAGGTCCAGGACTTGCAGGATCAGATCAAATGTGATTGAGAAGGAGGGACATGTCAGATAGAAAGTTCGAAGGGAGGGAGCAGCATTTGCTTCTCCGTTGGCTACTCAGATAAGAAAGAAGAGAATCAAGTACAGATATCTACACTGTCTACCTTGAATTGGACTGTGAATGCAACTTTGGAGATCTGTACTCTCGTCGTGTCCGAGCCTTGGTGCGGGTTTGACCTTGATTTGGACCATATTCTCTACACAATCAAAGAGCAAATGGAACAATAGATTAACTGGAAAGAAGTTGAGGCCCACC
Organism: Cairneyella variabilis; assembly: GCA_001625345.1. Taxonomy (NCBI): domain Eukaryota; kingdom Fungi; phylum Ascomycota; class Leotiomycetes; order Helotiales; genus Cairneyella; species Cairneyella variabilis. Next base: position 607 of record AYLM01000455.1, on the reverse strand, counting down.
TGTCACAACTCCGAGCACAGCCAAATCAAAATCATTCAACAAAAGAAACTCAGGTCAAAGATCAATTATCTGACTACACACTTGAGCCATAGCTCGGAACCTTGTATCTAACGCCGTCCATTGTGCAGTAAAGCCCGCCCAACTCCATCCATGTTCACAAACCCATATGCCCATATGACCAATACCTATCACGTATGTAATCGAATCCGAACGCCATGAGCGTGAGTAACTCAGGATCTCGCGTAACTCAAATCTCAGGGACACCCAATGATCAACGCTGCGTAGTACTTGGTCTTCGTCCAGCAGGCATATTCAAATTCAACGTACCCGCCCTCCTCGCCGCCACCGTCGCCATGCCATTCGTCAGACTCGGCACATTCCCACCCGCAGCACCACCTGCCATTTCTATATCTCCATCAGCCTCCGCATCCTCAAAACCCTCATGCCCCGGCCCCAGTTTCTGTGCTCCAAATCCATTTACTTTAAATATATTCACCGTGAAACCGTTTGTGGCTGCGTGGAGCTGTTCGTACAGGCGTTGGCGCGAGTAATTCAGTTCGATGGGGACGTGGATGGGGGGCGGGACGAGCGGTTGGGGGGCCCAGGT
>AYLM01000453.1:0-16108 GCA_001625345.1 Cairneyella variabilis | reverse complement strand
GCGTGGCACTAAAATAAGGGGTAAAAATACCGTTCTGGTACTGAAATATCCGACATTATATTTAACATTTTAACTAATCCTAGCGGACCTATTGTTAATTATAAACTTGGGGGTTTCTTCTACGTCATTGATCTGCTCTGCCTAATAGGGCTGATTGATTGATGAATCTTTCTTATGAGTTTGGGAATTTAGAATGTAAAATCTGTAATCTTCTCGAGAAAATGATTTGCGTGTACTTTCATTTCTATAACTAGAAATAAGTTTGCAAACCCAGCTGCATCGTGATAACTCAAGTCTCCTTACATGGGTTTAAAAGCCGTTGGATTCCTGTTCAGTAAACTGTCCCAATAGCCAGCTAAAAGTAATGATGTCCATCGTCCGGCTTTGCTCGACATTGAGACTGTTTACGAGAAGTCATGTAAAAGTAAAGGAAAACGTCCCGTGAACCTGTGTTTCCATAATTACCGACTTGAGGCACAATGGACAGAATGATATTCCGTTTCAAAGTAATATTATAAGACCTCAGCCTCTAAAGCCAGTCTGTCCCTTAAAAAGGAGGCATTTTCAGGCCGAATATAGGTAACATTTCTACTTAGCGTCCCTACACACCGCCCATTAAAATTCTGCAACAAGCCGAATTCCTCGTTGATAGCGGTATGATGATCACTCTCGTAGAACGTGACTATTAGAGAAGTGAACTAGCCAGCTGTATGGGGGGCAACATATTAACCATTGTCACAGACAAGATAGTCTGCTGGATAGGAAGTATAGATGCTGCGCGGGGCTCTCTTCGTTTCAATAGCTGCAATGATAAAAAGAACCAGCATGCCGGCGAATAGCACCATGGTGTATATTTTATAGAATATAGAGCCGATGCAGGGAATGATAGTCGCGGTGGATAAACGGCCGGGCCAGAAGTAGAAGCAGAATGTGCTGAGGGTTACGATTAGGAAGAAAAGATACGGGAGGTAGACGAAGAGCATTGTAACTGGCGTCTCTTGTATAGTTATGAGATACGCGAGTGGTATCACCAAGAGGAAAAGAAGTACTAGGAGGCAGAGGGCTCAAGTGATATAGCCACGCCGGGTATTTGGCGGGTAAAGGTAAGTCGTGGAAGCGATAGGTAGACCTCAGAGGAGACTATTGGTTAAGAACGGTTGTGCGAGAAAAGTGGGAGTCTTTGCGGTCGGCTGCTCTCTTTCAGAAGATGTGAGGATGCTGGTGAATATATCTTCCGAGTCGACATCAGCATATGAACAATCTTCGGATAGCCAAAGTGCAGCTGGAAGTCTCACGAGCCTAAAAAGCGCCAAAGGAAGGAAGACCGTGTGATGGACATTATGGTGTTGGTTGACCATGACCATATGAGATAAAGGCTCTGTATGCCTTGAACGGTGATAATGTGAGTTTTGAAGGCAGTTGCGGAGAAAAGACTAATGCGAGGCTGGGCTAGTATCCGAGTACAAAAAGGTCGACTTATTCTTATCGTTTACTCTAAGCCATCTTATCTGTGGGCGGTCTAGAAACTAATATTCGTAGCTCCCATATCAATAGGCGTCTATTCCTTTACCCAAGGGCGACGGTCCGCGATAGAAAAGTAGCGCTATATGATTGTTGTAGTATTATATAATCCAATATATTCGAGCTATCAAAGGCGCGATTTATAGAGATATACAGCTGTAGGTATTGCGACAGCGATATGAGCAATGATGGGTATGAGACAGAGCGTTACCAAAAGAACCATTGCTCTTAGGAGATGGGCTCGCCAGGAGACCGATGTTCAAGGGTAAGACGAACATCCTTATGAGAGGTTGGTCAGAGACTTACACGAATTTGGAGATGTGATGTGCTGAACTAGAAGAATCACATCTCAACAACGAAGATGCATAGAGCTAGCTGTCTGTGTAACTTCTGTATATGTGTGGCAGTCCAGCTGTTTTCAGCTGCGCTTAGTCATATGCCCTAGCTTACCGCAATGCACTAGCGAGAGCTACCGCCCTAAAGTTTATGTATTTAGAGTCGATTCTTGCAGAAGATCCTTCTTCTTTCTTTAGCTTTGTTTCCTAGTTAATACAGCACCTTCTGCAAGAGTCGCCTTTTGCGTGACATCCTTTGTAGAGCTGTCACACTTAGCAGCTTACTTAAACAGCAGCTATGGAGTTCATTCTTACTTTTTAACAGTGACGGGATGCAGTGTAAGGCCCTAATTTCCATATTTATTGTGCATTGGTGTTGACTTTTGCCTGTCTTCGCCGGCATGGCTGAAAGAGGTTGACCGGATGGTTCACCCCGCATTTTGTGTTGCCGACATCGGTAAAGCCTCAGTTTCGCAGGCGGTAAGATGAGGTAGTCGACTAAAGCGATCCAAATCTGTTGATCCTCACCTGAATCCGGAGGTTGTCAAATTGGTAGAAATCAATGGAAGTTGTCGCCAATGACTGTTCGGTGAGAGGAGGCTGAAGGTACTCGTAGCCCTTGATGCCTTCTGTGGCGCGCCTTTCTGCTGAGCTACCTTAGCGTCTGGTCTGTGCGTTGTTACCTTATTCCTTGAGCGAGCTCGTTCATCGACTCTCCAAGCATCTGCAAATAACACTCTTTCGCGACACTGTTGCCTCTTGACTCCCAGTCAACGAGGATCTTTTACCCGAACACTACAATACCCTCATCATAATCCTCCGTCGCAGCGCGTGAGCTGTTCAACTGTCAATATGAAGCTTACCTTCAAAGCAAGTTGCCACCCCCTCCCAGCAACCAACTATTTGCCCCTCCATCTGGCTACGCGCATGCTAACCTGTTTCTCCACAAACAGGACTTGAAGCAACAGAAGTTTGTTATCGAGGCTGAACCATCGGAGCTGGTACGAACTCACCTTTCGCATTCTCCATACCTTCGACCACACGCCCCCGCCATCGAAAACTATATGCTGGGATGAGTTGCTGACTGTTATGGATATAGATCTCTGATGTTAAGGAGAAGATCGCGAAGGAGAAGGGATGGGAGGCCGCGCAACAAAAGTTGATCTATTCTGGTTGGTTTGCACGTTGGACACTGGTTTGTTGGCTATGTTGTGCTGACAAACATTTAGGCAAGATCTTGCAAGATGCCCACACCGTTGAGTCCTACAAGATTGAGGAGAAGGGGTTCATTGTTTGCATGATTTCGAAGGTCCTTGGTCCGTAACTCATTGCTGTTCCTTTGCTAATAACCCATTTAGCCCAAGGCTGCGCCATCATCCAGTGCTTCGTCCTCGAAGGCTCCTCCTTCGACCCCGGCTCAACCTGTTGTTGCATCAACTCCTGCCCCTCCCGCTGCGCCAGTCCAGTCAACGTCGTCAAGTACGCCCGCCGTCCCAGCTACTCCTACTCCGGCCGGCACTGGTGCTGCGGCTCCGACTTTGGATACTCCTAGTGGACCAGGTACTTCCGGCTTGGCTATGGGTGCTGAGCGAGCTGCGCAGATTGCTGAGATGGAGAGCATGGGCTTTGAGCGATCGCAGATTGATGCTGCTATGCGTGCCGCCTATTATAACTCGGAGCGCGCCATTGAGTATCTGCTGACCGTGAGTAAACAAGGATAGCAGCGTGATGAGCCAGCGAGCTGACGAGTTTGTAGGGAATCCCAGAAGGTGTCGGACAAGACCGCGAGAGACCACACGCTGCTGCAGGAGCCGGTGCCCAAGCTGCACCTGCTGCTGGCGCTCCCACTGGTGGAAATGCGCCGGCTGAGGGTGGTGATGAGCCAGTCAACTTATTCGAGGCTGCAGCTCAGGCTGGCCAACAAGGCGGACGTGGTGCTGCTGGTCGTGGAGGAGCCGGAAGCGCCGCCGCTGCTGCGAGTCTATTTGCTGGAGGAGCTGGTGCCGCTGCTGCTGCTCAGGGTGGATTGGGCAACCTCGATTTCCTACGAAACAACCCTCAATTCCAGCAACTCCGCCAGGTTGTTCAGCAACAACCGCAAATGCTCGAGCCTATCTTGCAACAAGTCAATGCTGGTAACCCACAGTTAGCAGCTTTGATCGGCCAACACCCTGAGCAATTCCTTCAATTGTTGAGCGAGGAAGGTGACAATGATGCGCCACTCCCGCCAGGAGCCCAGTCTATTAGTGTCACTGAGGAGGAGCGTGCCGCGATCGAGAGAGTACGTTTACTCTAATAATTTCTCGTGAATATCACTGACAACCGCACAGTTAGTCCTACTCGGATTCAACCGCGATCAAGCCATCCAAGCCTACTTCGCCTGCGACAAGAACGAGGAGCTGGCCGCGAATTTCCTCTTCGACCAGCCTGACGACGAAATGGACCAATGAGCATGAGCACAGCCAATGCATATTTCCTGGTTTCATTTCAATCATGGGTCACATGGAGTCACATTTCCTCTTTTCTTCTAGCGATGATCAATGTCTTTTCCCAGCAGGGTGGTAGCAAATCCAGGTTTACGTTACCTCATGAATCCCCTTCCCACAGTAATTCGACTGATTAGCCTTGCATGAGATGCGAACATGAGGTAGATGACGTTGATATTGACGCAATGCAAAGCACGCAAGCACGACTGGACATGTAAAAATTCTCTTTACTTTTCTTTCTGAGTTTTCTTCTGGCTGGATGGATGGATGCGGTGGAATGCTGTGAGTCATTGATGCATACATGGCTCTCTGGATGGAGAGAGAAGGAAGGAATGAATGCAAAAGTTGATGTTTCTCTGTGGGCCGGCACAGGTGGTAGATGCGTGGAGGGATGATGGGTGGGAGTGTGGTAGATATGCAGTGGAGGGACGAATGTATGCATCTGAGCCAGAAGAACAGAGAGGTATTGCATGCTGCAGGTAATGAGAATCAATGGTCTTCTCGTCGTGCCTTAGCCTATTCGAGGCCTTGTACTTGCTGGTTTGCTTGGCTTCTGAGCGTATGTGCTCGTCTTCGTCCTTCACTCAACTTCCGCTGCGGAGTCCTCGAGTATCATGCTTTTTTCACATCTTTGCTTTCTTGCCTGCAAGTCGATGTTCTTTCCCTGTCCTCAGACGCTCTTTCCCCATCAAACACCTGGTGTACTTCGCTCCCAGTCTAGAACTCGAAACACATCTCTCCCCATCGTCGCCAGGGCACACGGGTATGCCAGCCATTCCCACAGCTGGGACGTGATCCATCTTTTCCTTGACAACGCACTTCGACCTCAAGACTCGAGTCTGTCCTTCTGCAAGACTTCTCCGAGCTCAGGCACGCTACAATCCATACATTCTAGCTTGCTGCTGCGCTAATAATAGGAACCCGGAGATTTGGTCGACGCTTCTCCATCTGTGTTCCCCACCATCTAGTCAACAACATCCTAGCTGCACAAGCAGATTTCCAAATCTTGCTTCCTGTTGGTACGAAATGTGCCTAGCTATTTATGAGATCTCTATCTAGAGCGTGCCAGTAATGGAAATGGAGAGAAGGAATCAAATCTCATATACTGGTGCGCCAGCGATCTCGCGATGTTGCATCTGCAACCTTCATCGTACTTTTAACTGCCGCACCTCTTACACTTTACCTATGCTGGGTACTGATGCTGATGTTGATTGTGGGAGTGACGCGTGGCTCTCGATAAGCGAGCAGCAGTGTGAAGGCTCTCTTTCTGTTTTTTGAGGGCTAAGATGTCAAGATGGAGAGTGTCTGCAACTTTTAGATCCATTCTTTTTTTCTGGTGGATGTGATTGACTTCTACAGATACGAGCGCGCCAACCAACGTGGGGAGCGAAAGGCTTGTGGCTTCACGATCCGATCGTGACCTCCGATGAAAACGGAGGAAGACCGTGGGCACAGCTATGTCACCTTCTTGATGATGAAGGGTGGAATATTTGTTGGTAGGCAGATAGAGATTCCTCGTCGCGAGTTTCAAGGGTTCCGATCGAACAGCCGTGGCGTTGTGGATTAGAGCCCGATTCTGAACGGAGATCAGCACGGGGGATATTTCTGAATGCCGGTAGGAGGCCAGGCATAAATATAAAGTCTGGCGCTCATTCAGATGAGTAGGAGATGAAGCGGAGGTCAAGGGAATATACAGGACTTGCGGTTACAGGGTGCTAGATTCGGTATCCAGCGCGGCTGTCCCGGGATTGTGGGCTTGGCGGAGTCGAGAGAGGAGAGGAGAGGAGAGAAACGCAAATGGACATGACTCCTGGAGAAGAAGAGGATGGCTTGGTCATGCGTTGGGAGACGAGGGACATGCGTGCTGTGGGCGGGCGATCTGAACTGGTCGAAGAGAGGAGTGGGATCTCTGGCCAATGAGGGTGACGCAGGGCCCTGTCCTCTATTATTCTCGCACAAAGCATCTAAATATCAACATATAGACAAATATGTTCAATCCTATTTTCACTGTTCTGCAAGATCTAGATGATAATTAAAGTGGCTCAACCCAACTTGGCGAGCACGGCTCACGGATGGTATCCATGCAGTCACTCGAGACATGAAAGATCCCAAATTTGAAGGGCGTCCTGTCCACAGAGATGATCTCAGCACTAAACAATATCTTATGCGTAGCAAATAAACTTGGAAGCAGGATGGGAGACTTCATCCACTCATGAAGACCGGTATGCAGGCAAGCTGACGTGGACGGACAGGCACAACGATAGAGATATCTTGCATAGAAGAGAACTCTAGATGTCGACACACTTCTCGAATACCATGATCAACTCCAGAAAATAACAGCATAGCAGAAATGTCTCGCATGAGAGATTTTGCTTGAGGCATGGTCGACTTGGTGGTGTCGATTCGATCAGAGCAGCAGGGAAGTCCATGATAACCTCTAGGAAGAGACAGCAAAGACACCCGACGCAGAAGACATTTCAAAATAGGGACAAAAGCGTCCCATGAAGTAGAACGTACCAGAGATGGCAAGGGACTGACTACTTCCAAAGATGGCCAGCAAGCACATGTGATGTCGTCACATTCAGGATAAATAGGCGCCATACAAATATCATAGTACCTAAATGATACAATACAGAATCGATGAGTAGGAAGAAAGATCGCAAGAATCTCACTTCGAATGAAGTTCCATGTCCAAACAGCAGGAGGAGAAACCCCACGAAGGAGAGAAACCTCAGAAGCTCGGTAGGATGAGTTCATGTTTAACGAAGATTTGGGAAGCACATCATCACATCATCGCATCCGTAGTAAGAGCTTATGGAAAGTACCTCATGCAGTAGAGAACATCAAGGAGAAGAGTAGTTTGCTAAGCAAAAATTTCAGAGTCGAGTGGCTCACGTTACGACAATGATGTTATCCATGAGACGGGCAGTCGGCCATATGATCTCCATCAGTAGGCATGGCAGACAGTTGCAAACAACATCTCTCATGAAGGAAAACATCTCAGGTAGCAGAGAATCTCATGTAGCAGCGTACTTCGGTGGTATGGCAGATTGACTTCTTACTACGGCGAGATCGATGTGAGACTCATCACAGCCACATTCAATACAAATATGCACAAGAGACTCAACGAACTTATTTCGGGTGGGGGAGCATCTCATAGGGTAAAGGCTTTCACGTAGAAGAGAAGTTTGTGTTGTAGTGTATTAATAGAAATAGAGTAGGCTGACTGCTTACTTCTAGGTAGATCAACAGTAAGGAATATAGTCACAATGAAGACAACCGGTGTGCATAAGAAAGTGTCTTAGGGAGCAGAGTATCTCACGCAGTAGAGTATCTCACGTAGCAGCGAATAGTAGAAGTAGGGTAGACGTAGGGTGCACTGACATATCACTGACATTGAGGTCGACAGTGGAGTATATCATCACATTTACGCAAGCAGGCACGATGAGAGTATCTTAAGTAGAAGAGTATTTCAGAAAACGGAAACAGAGCTCATATTGGTACAACTATCTACTTTCTTGGTGGTGCAGGAAGGAGCGGCCGAAGCCCAGGGCCGCGTGGTGCGGAAAGTGTTGGTGCTGGTGCTGGTACTGGTGCATATGCAGGTAGAGGCTGTGGTTGGGGTGGCGGCGGCGGTGGCGGGAAGGAGGGCGCGACTGGAGCAGCCAGAGCAATGTCGGAAAGCGTGGACAGTGTGGTTCGGTCTTCGTATCGGGGATGCTGTTGTACGGAGGGTAGGGTGTCTCTGACTGGGTCGTATCCTCGGGCAGGTCGAGCTGGGCGAGGCAGTTGGGCTGCGGCGACATTGGCGGCGTTGAGGAGATCTGTAGAGAGCTCGCGAGAGGTCAAAAGATTCTCCTGTCTCAATTCAGTCCTCATCTTCATCCGAGCATCCAATTCGTCCCATTTTCCCTCAGTAACCGCGACCCATTCCGAACGAGACGTAAGGGACGTCTTTCCACCGTAAACGAACGCACGTGATGTCGGCTTGATTTCCATTGACTTCCATTGGCGAGGGGCAACATCTGAATTCTGTGAACCTGGGAGGGGCAGACCGAGCTTGGGATGTATCTTGTGGCTCTCGACTAATTCCTCATCAAGCTCCTCGGTTGGCTCGTATCCCTCAATCTCGTTGATGAAGGTACCGGTCGGAGGGTTCGGTGAACCACTGACTCCTACGGTCTTTCCAAATTTTTCGTAAGTTGGGTGCGCAACACGCTTCGTCTTTCGGAGGCCGATCTCGTGATCTTCAAATGCAAAGGGCGCCGGACCGATCACACGACTGGCATCCTTGCTCGATTGACTGAAACCATATTCGTCCTTTCGACTCAAGATGGATCCATTGACAGGAGGCTCAACGGTTGGCTCCGCTGGCGCCTTCACCATCGTCTTTGCCTTCCACCTTCCCTTTCCTTTCTTTCGTCCCATCAACTTTGAAATCGTGGAGATTGGAAAGTCGGATCCGGACTCATTGGGTACCTCTGAATCGACCGGCGTATCCAGGGCCAGCTGGACTATGTCGGTTTCCCGAAAGACATCCCCATCAACATCGTCACCATCCTCTGCAACTTGGGGAGCGGCTGTATGCTCCGATGCAAAGAGTGCGCTGCTCTTCCCCTTCCGTCCTCTGCCCTTCCCTTTCTGGCGGTCTTTGAGGTAACGAGCATCTGCTTCCAACTTGGCCTTCTTTTCTGCTGCGGTCAAACTAGCCCAGTAGTTTGCAGGATGCTGCCATTCCTCTGTGTCTGCTTCAAGATCCTTTGCAGTCAAAGCAGCTGAGGGCTTGACAGCGAGTTCGGGCTGATGAAGTGTCAGAGTGGATGCAAGATAAAGTGCCACGAAACTTACTCGAGAGAACGGAATTGCCGTTGGGTGCACCATTTTTGGAGGCTTTGGAATCTCGGTGAAATTTTCTTCAGGCAGACCCTGTTGCGTTGTGTTAGTATGGCTCGGGAGCCGGAAATGATTGGTCGAACTTACATATGCATGAGTCGCAATGTTCTTGAGATCACCCGCATCCTTTGGATCTGGAAACTGGGCTTTGTCGTAAACGTAGAGGCCAAGAGCTTTTGAACGATTCTCAAAGTGCTCTTGAATCTCTTTCAATCGGGCCTGTGACACGTAAGACACGTGACGTGTAACGGAGGGGAGATACTTACAGCATACCGCATCTTCACATACTTCACATCGAAACCCTCCTTGACTTCCGGATTCTGACCATCATCTACATATTGACGCTTGAGCTGAGCTCTCTTGAGTTCCGTCTCGCGATCGATGTTATTGAGAACTTTCCGAAGCCTAGCTTCGAGGAACTTGCTGATTTCAGTAAACCCTGGGACTTCTTCGTGAGCCTTTGGATGAGAGAGGATCTTCTCCCCAGACTTTTGGGCGAGGATTTTTAGGGCTTCGAGTTGAATGGCGGCGACGTTCTTGTAATGGGCCTTGATCTCGCTCTTCCGTTCGAGGATGGATTGGAGACGCTTGTTGGCAACTGATGATGTGTTCCCGGGGGCTCCCCGACCGATCCGACCACCTTTTGAGATCTTGAATGAATCAAGATCTTGCTTAGGCTGAGGAAAGAAAGCCAGAGGCTTGCCTCTGCCCCGGCCACGACCTTTAGGTGGCATGACGAATTGTTGATTGATTGAGTTTGAGTGAGTGAGTGAGAGAGGTGAGGAATTGAAAAGTATTCTAGTCCGTGGAGAATTGTGGCGACAGTCGTAAGCCAGAGAGAAAAGAAGTCTCGCAAGAAGAAGAAGTAATCGGACGAGAGCGCTGTTGAAATAGTCGTGATGCAAATAGGACGCTGGGACTCAGTATTGTGTCAATATTAGACACAATACCTGCAAAAGCATTGTCGCAGGACTTACTGGTTTTAGCGCCTCCTCTGATTGGCTGAAAACTCCTGCAAGTGCCGACCGCCGACGACAAGTTATCATCACAATAAGAAGAAGCAAACCAACAATATCACCAATGCGAAAATACTCAATCGACAAACAATTGCGAGGTGACAATATGAAGTAGTAGGACCAGAATTTTCAATTGATCCTCAGTTGGCGCAGTCGATGGCGAGTTTGTTGAAGTCGATGCGACATGATCGCAACATCACGTGATGAGAGGCGCAGGTCCAGTCCGGCCAGTTGTGCCACTTAGTACCGAAAATAGGTATCGATTAATGAACGGAAACTCCAAATGCACAATCTCAAACAGTGGGGTCAGCGATCCAATTGATGGTGAGGCGGAAGTCGGTATTGCATCGCGCAACCGATAGAGTGTGTGGATGGTGTCGATCAAGAGTCAATGCGAACAACGAAGGAGAGGGTTGATGTCGATGAATGAGATGGAAGGCAGCCATCCCGCGCCGCTTTGCGAAGAATCGGCGACTTCATGTCAATGCAAGTTATGAAGCAGCGGAGTCAAGAATCCACTTGATGGACGAGGGAGATGACATGCGATCGCGCAATCGACAGAGCGTGTCGATGGAGAGCCTCAAAGACGAGTGTCGATGTCGATAATCGAGATAGAAGGCAACCTTGCAGTGCCGTTTTGCAGAGTATCAACGACATCATTGACAATGCTCAGTTACGAAGTAGCGGAGTCAACAATCCCTTCGATGAACAAGCTAAAGTTGATGTTCACTCAAGCTGATGAAAGAGATGAAGAATCATTGGTGATGAAAGAGGTAGAGATTCGCTGGCGTTGATTGGAGAGATGCAACGCAGCCTTCCTATGCCGTTTCGCGAAGTATCAACTACTCCATTGACTCAGTCACGAAGCACTGAAGTCACACATCTCTTCGATGACCAAGCGAACGTTAGCGTTCACTCGAATAATCGATGAGAGTCCGCTATTGTTATGACAGAGATAGAGGATTGTTAGTTAATCACCGATAACTCTTAATGGAAGAGGTCGAGGGTTGTTGCTGTTTATGGAAGGCATGGTGGCAAAGGCTACTAGATATCTTGCGAACTCCGAAAGGAACATATGAATATACACAACTGCCTCATGAGGGCTTCGTCATAACTCCATATCGAACTGAGGATTTTGGTATCGGAATTTGGAAGGGCGCGACGAGCTTTACCACTAAATCCGTCCCCGGTGTCTCGCAGATAAACTGTTGAGGTTGATGGATGTGATTGAGGCTTTCTAAGGTTCATGAAAGAGATGAAATGTATCCTTCCCGTGCCGGTTTGCAAATTTAAGTGTCTACGACCTTACAGATGATGCCATTTTACGAAGCACTGGGTTCAACTTGAAAATATGTATTCACTGTTCTTTCGTACTTCAGGCGTTACTGTTAAAACGGTCAGAGAAAAGATCTGTATCAATTCTGCATCACAAATCGATGACTAATTCGCTTGGGAGTTGGGATGGAAGTAGCAAAAGGCTGAAGCTTCAAAGTAAAGGATATAGACGTCTTCAAAAACAATGTGCTAGTACTCGAGTAGCTTGAAGCGTCGAACATGCCTCAGAGTGAATCTACCTAGACGTGATCATAGAACGAGACCAAACGAGACCTCAAGATCCTAAGTCTCTCGATCTCATTTCGACTCATATTCGCTAAAAAGCCGAGTCATTACTGCGCCTCACTCACATGCTTAGAAACACAATATCCCGTCCAAGAGTTGAGTCACCCCGCTGCACCAGCTGCGCAGCTTCAGTTGACGTTGGAAACACCCCTGCTAGCGCTCCCGCGCCTTCGCTTTAAAATAAGCAGCAGCAGCTTCTGCGCTTCGAGAACCACCAAGAAAATTGAATCGCCGTCAACACCTCACTTCCCACAACACAGACAAGCAGACGACTTCCTACCCAACACTCTTTCAAGACAGCAGATTACAACAAAAGTATCCACAGAAGAAAAACCTTAATATGGCTGTCCGCGCACAGTTTGAGAACTCGAACGAGTAAGTCCGACCTCTACAGCGCCAAATTTGCCCCTCCTTACCCCGCGGGTGACAATACCTCGCAAGAGGTATCCAGCACCAGAGACGCCGACGAGAATCTCGGGGTATCGAGACGTTGGAGGAGAAGGAGAAGGACATGGGGCTGAGGCTGATCTTCTCTACTCTGCAGGGTTGGTGTGTTCGCGACGTTGACCAATTCATATGCCCTTGTTGCGACTGGAGCGAGTGAGAACTTCTACAGGTATGGTACTCTCTTGGAATCGACGTCTACCACCTCTGCATCTCGACTGGCACGTTTCCTAGTTGCTGCGGCATGCCTTCAACTCGCCGAAGAGCCAACGAGTGTTCCTTCATCGATGTTTAATACCGAGGCTAACGAATGGGAACGAACAGTGTCTTCGAAGCCGAACTCCAAGATGTGATTCCGATTTGCCATGCCACTATTGCGGGGACGAGGATTATTGGAAGATTAACAGCTGGGTATGCCCATCTTTTCACTGATGCTGTCGCGACGAGACTTCGAACTGCACCGTGTGAGTCACAAGCAGAGCGCAACGCTGACAATGAGCTTGGAACAGAAACCGAAAAGGCCTCTTAGTCCCAACAAGCACGACAGATCAAGAATTACAACATCTGAGAAATAGTCTACCTGACGAGGTGAAGATACAGGTATGCCTACTCCCTCTTCATCGGTCCCTGTTCCCGTGCTTCAGCACAATCAGACAGCTAACGCAGTTCCTCAACGTAGAGAATAGAAGAGCGACTCTCAGCCCTTGGCAATGTCATCGTCTCCAACGACCACGTAGCTCTTGTCCATCCCGATCTCGAGCGCGAAACCGAAGAAATTATCGCCGATGTGCTTGGTGTTGAAGTCTTCCGGCAAACAGTCGCCGATAACGTCCTTGTCGGTTCATACATGGCTTTGTCCAATCAAGGTGGAATCGTCCATCCTAAAACAAACATCCAGGATCAAGACGAACTCTCCTCGTTATTACAAGTTCCATTGGTTGCTGGTAGTGTCAACAGAGGATCGAGTGTGGTTGGTGCTGGCATGGTGGTCAACGACTGGCTCGCGGTTACAGGCTTAGATACGACAGCCACGGAACTGAGTGTTGTGGAGAGTGTGTTCAGACTCGGAGAAGGTCAAGGCCCAGGAAGGATAAACACGAGTTTGAAGGATACGATGGTAGAGAGTTTCTACTAGATTCTTTTCGCCATATTCTTCTCTCTGTATTTCTGTATTGCGAGCCGCCAAAGGCGTAATTGGTAAGGCCTTCTGGCTCTTCATACATTGGTTAGGCAAGAGGATACTCGGCCTCTCTGCACAGGCTTGTTCGCATCTGGAGTATATTGTGGGTGGTTGTAGCTGAATAAGCGGTTGCTGCGAAGCTATTTCGCAATGGAATGCGATGCAACCAAGGCATTTTGGCAATGATGAATGGATTTGCCGACCCCAACTCCTTGTCTTTTGAGCATCTGTGTTTACTCTGTTCATGGTCCTCCAGCCTTCTCGGTGGTATGTATTGGGTGTTCGAGTGAACAGATATTGATTTCTGCGACATAATATGCTCGTTCAATGTTCTATGATATTTGACGTACTGGCCTCACTTGTCTTCATATGTGCTACTCTACTGCTTTATTCTTTCGCAATATCCCATCAAGAGGTCAGAATGCCCCGTTCTTGCATTGCTGGCACTGTTCTACATTACATAGCCAACCCGGCATCCCCATTCTCGCGACCCTCGTAGTCTGCGATGACCAACTCAATTTCAGGCAGTTCCAAGTCATCACCTCCATCAAGAAGGAATACCCAATCTCTGTCACCGTCATCTTTCAAATTCCACTGATGTGTTTCCGCATCTAGAATCTTCAGATCCTCCTCGTTGTAGACCAGTGCTCCGTTGCCAGCGCTGGACCAATGTACGAATACCCTCTCGCCAACTTTGGGGTACAAGAAGCCTTTGTATTTGTAGTGAGTGGCAGAGGAATCTTTGTTCCTTTCTCGGGTACCACCGCATACAGTTTCTGTGCTCCTTCCAAAACGGCGGTTTGCTCCCCCAATGCATTGACCAGTGCATTCAAGCAGCTCTTGAATTCCATCTTGGCCCAGGCCTAGATGGTGCGAAGCCTCTCCTCGTCGGTCTTCTTGTCTACGTGGAACAAGAACAGAAGCAGGGATAGGTGTATCACGAGAGCTTCTACCCTGCCGAATGGCAGCTGTGTGAGACACATCTCCTCCCAGCCGTAATAACCCTCAAGAGCTCGCACCAACTTTCCTCCAAACCCCACCGCTTGCATGAAATATGGCAGGAGTGTGCGGACACTGAGTATCCTCTGGTCTTCTATTTGCAGAAATATGGTGTCCATCGCACTGACGAGAACATGCTTAGTAGTCTTCTTCCTACCCCTACTGTATCTCTCCCTCTGTTATGTGACAGTGAGATTTCCGCCCAGAATAGCGTGGGTGCAAGCGCCTTGAGTGAGGTTGAGGGTCGGTCCTTCTTGTCTAGCTTGCATGTAGGCACTTTGCATGATGCTGCAGATCGGGTGCTTGTGCGCAAAGATCGAGTGTCCATAGGGTTGATTCGGAGCTTGAAGATTGATGGGTGACGGGTTGTGTACGACCAGACTCTGTCCTGAAGCTGTGTTGGGAGGTGAGGAAAGGGGTGGAAGGATGGTAGGGGCGAGGTGGTTACGCCAAGAGACGCTGCCATCATTGCTGTTTCGTGCTCTGGTGCCATATCAGCCATGGGAAGCCTGAATGTTTTTGTGTGTTCACTTGGGCCGTTCGAAATAGTTGTACGGTTGCAAGCAAAGGAAAGCTTTGAGATTACGGTCAGACAAGGGAAAGTCCCTACTTCAGCGGTCAAAGCTTTTTGTGACTGGAAGCCTGATGAATCTTGGAAGGTAAATATGGAAGTGCCTCCTTTTGGGGTTTGGTCGGACTCATCGCCTTCATGCCAATACTGCCAGCAAAGTCCCACGATTTGTTTGGTCCTACGACTGGTGTCGATGCCTGCTCTTTAGCCCGCTTCATCTCGACATTTGGTCTTTAGCATAACCTTATCGCCTTTCTTCCTTTCAAACAGCTTCAGGCCAACATCTTTTTGCAACAAAGACGCCTCTACCTTGGACCTGCTTTGACACCTTACATTGAACAGGCCGTATTGACTCAGCCATTGGTCCAGAACAAGACCTTGGCAAGTACTTCACGTTACTTGGCTATCAATGCCCCGAAGCTAATGTTTGCTAGTTGCCACAGCGACGGCGAGCCCTACTTCGCCAGTGCTGAAAGAGTTCCATCTCTTCCCTGGATTTACCACCGAGATTAAGGACAAGATTTAGGCGTACAGCACCTGTCATCCTCATGTTATCAGGCTCCGACTTAATAATATGGGCTATATAATCTTTGCGCTCGGCCGCCCAGTCGAAGATATCACGTTGTGCCGCCAAAAGGTCTCGAGACTTGGCTATTCGAAGCAGCGAATTTCGATATGTTAAGCAACGATCAACGTCCCTACATCGAAACTGTAAATGCAGTGCACGATAGCCCGAATATGTCCCCCTCAAACCCTTCGACTGATATATTCTTCCTTCAGCTCTGTGGTCAGTTTTCCTCGCTGCAATACAGACAAAAGGGTGGCATCTCTCTGCACAAGGCGTGGGCTGCGAGCCCTGACTACGCGCTGTACGAGGACTCAGCCGCGGATTCGACGGTGCACTGCTGCTATGGAAGAGACTATTTCACGGATCGGCCGGATAAATTCTTTCGTGAGGCTCTCGCGAGTCCCCTACTTCCCTCATTTCACGACATTATACAAAACATAGCAGTTCACCTCTGCCTTGCACCATATGATTTGCC